>VZZY01019640.1:95006-107635 GCA_013400335.1 Eurystomus gularis | reverse complement strand
ATTGTATATATTATATTTTTACGTATTTATTTAAAATTTATTTCACTTGCCTAGCATTTTCTGTCAACAAATATTTATTTTTGACAATTTTTAAACACACAGAAAGAAGTTCTGATAAACATTCGAACTTCGTATCTAACAGTATGTACTGGTTGTATTTTCATGTATTTTCAACTTCTTGCATCATCCTTCCATCAAGCAACATGTTCGTACTGTGTGTATTGTACCAATTGTGGTACATATTTTGCCAAAAATAAGGGAACTGAGTTTCCCCTATTAAAACTTCTGAAAAATTAACTGTTGTCAGATAATTTTTTGTTGTGATACTGAATCCATTATGACTGTCTTTCACTTATGGCAGGGATCATATATGGTCTGGCAGTCACTGAAAGAAGTGACTGCCAGAATGTTTTTCTTCAAAGTATTAGATATTAATGTGTTTTTTTCACGTCTACTTATTATCCACTAGGCTCATGACGTGTAGATACTAACATTTATTGTTTTTTTGAAAAAATACCAACATGAAATCTTGTCTCCTGCTAACTTCACTCAGCAGAACTTAAATAGTCACATATTTGTTATTCCTAAGAAGCAGGTAGCAGGGAGTCTGTAGTTCTGTAGTTTGTTACATTGCTGATAACGTTGCATCATTCACTTGAATCTTTCATTAATGCAAGGTCTTTAAAATATGGAGAGAACATAATGATAAAGGTTTTTCTCTTCAAGCTTATTACTAAGCCACTGAGGCCATTTATACTTTCAGTTCAAATTTCAGCATAGACAGAAAAGTAGGGTTCTCTTCAAAGCCGTTGAAATACCACCTTCTTGGCATAATTAAGAATTGTTCAAATTCTGGATGCTGCTTTTCCTGTTCCCTGTTTCTTGGACATTGTTCCTGGATTACTTTATCCCATTGCACTCTGAAGTTCACATTGACAGGGTAAGCAAGGCAAGCAATCTGTTGAAGTACTTGAAAGAATTAAAGTGGTTTGTTTTCAGTTCAGGTGAGAGAAAACCTTTCTGTACCTTCTCCACAACTAACCCTTATCCTTGGTCGCTGTGCTTATTAGCATTGCTGATACTGAAACCCTGTGGACATATTCATTCAGATCTGGGATTTATTCATGTTATTCCTTCTCATGTACTGTCATGTCAATAAGTTACAATGCTGTCTTACAGTATAATAATTCCCTCTTTCACGGAAGAAATTAATCTTTCATTAACAGCACCTTTCCATAATGTTTTTTGTTCCATCCAGGATAACCCTAATATTTCTGTTATGCTTATACCAGCTACCTTCAGGTCTGTATCAGTAATTTCAACACATCCATTTTGTTGCCTTTGCCTTTTGGCAGTTCATTTACTTCCTTCAGGAACTAGTGGATCTAGCCATCTTTCAGGCTATGTAGGCTAAACTGGTTTGTTCCTTTCATTATCTGTGTTGATTGCGTATTTATGGTTCTCATCACATTAATATTTTCATTCCCCCTATTGTACTTTCAAATTTTCTCTGATAATCATTCTTCTACTGTTATATTCTTACCTACTCATTTCCCTCTTCCTGTAAACTACAGCCATGCACAGTCCTTTGTCTTTTTCTAGAGCTTTGTCTTTTTTCCTTTCCCCCCCACCACTGAATAACCGAGCTAATGCAAATGTAGCAAATCTCCTTCTAATTTCCCTCTGTCTTTCTTAATTTTAAACTCATCTCATCAGCCATGCTAGCATTTGTCTCAGCTGGATTCATACTTCTTTAGGGCCCATCCATACAGCAGATACCTGTTTGATCACCAGTAGTCATTCTAATGTTTTCCTATCCAATGCCGGAGTTTTCCCACAGCACTAATTCTTGATCTTCATTATTTTGTTGTGCTTTTTTTGTTCCTTTGAGAAAAATGCCAAGAAGATCAATGAAAATCACCCAAGATTTTTTTCAGAGGCATCATCCATAGTCCCTTTGCTGATATGATCGATAGTCAGTGGGTTCTTCCTGACTCTTGTGAGGGTGTTTTTCAGACTCCTGTTGTCCTCTCATGGCCTTGTTTTTGTCAGAAAACGCACCCTTCTTTCTTCTAGCTGTATTATAATGACAGACTCACTTATTCCTCCTTGTAAGAGCAAAGCAAACTAAATTAAGTAGACCAGAAAACTGATTCTTTTATGTTATTTTTTTAACCAACCTCCTCATCCTTTCATTCTTCTTACCTTCCTAAAACTCAGGGGCTCATTTTTGTTTCTCCACACGTCTTGTTCTTTCCAGTTCTATTTCCAAGGCAGAGATTTGGGCAGGAATGTGTTAAAATACAGTCTGTCTAATAAATCTTAGAAATTAAATAGTTTTAGTTGTTCTTCAAGAGAAGAAAAGGGAGGATTTCTTTCATGACTGAGGCATTTTTATGAATCATGTTCATTCTATAGATCCAATATGCTTTTGAACCCCATGCTGTATATGTGTTAGTCTTCATTAGGAGCCACAAAAAACCTTTGCAGGGAATGGGTTATTTTCCAAAGGAATAACTGAAAAGTTAAAAAAGATATAAAATCCACAACTTCATCAGCTTTATGAAAAACTTTGTATGCCGCTGCAACTGCTGTAGCAGGTGATTGATTAAGATGACCTTATTTGAAGTTAAATATTTTTCCATTTACAGACGTTCTTATTTTGTTTTTTATTTTGACTTTATAATTGATTTTATTCTATTTATTTTTATTTCTTCCACAGTCAGTAGGTGAAAAAACAGTAAAGAAGTCTTCTGTAGCTAATGCTCCAGCATGGTAAATTGCAGAAGGCCAAGACTTTTCTTTTGGCATTTACAAAACCTATAAATCATGCTAAGTTTAGTGGGAGACATGCTTATATATCTTAGCATTTTGGTAAAAACACACCCATAGGAAAACTGAGATAATTTTGTAAAGTATTTTTAAACTTGATACAAAGCCAAAGGTGTTTTCTTTATTAATAAAAAATGTTTAAAACAGGATGTTTCTTGCGTTGGGGCAGACAGCGGAAAAATGCAAAGAGAGATTAGTATTTATACTCCAGCATTGATGTCAGTGAAATTTTCGAAGGTGGTATTTGCTCTCTGGTATTTTTTGTTACAGATGGTGCTTAAGTGTATGATTACATAAAAATTGTTAAGTTGCTGTTGTTTTTTCAGTTTTGACAGAAAGGAGTCACTGCTTTTTCATTTTTTTTCATTCTTTTAAGTTAGTTGATGCACGTATTTGCATAGAACTTGTAGCTACAGCACCTAACAATTTCAAAACCCAGATGATGTCATGCAGCATGTGCAGTCTATGGCATTATTCCTTATGTCGGTGGCTGAAGATTTTCCAAGCTTCACATCTCAAGAAAAATCTAGCATTTGATGACCCATTTGAGGTGCTGAGTTAGAGAGGGAACCACTGCTAATGTAGTATGAGTATGATGAGGAGATTGTAGAGGAAGATTTCAAAGTGGCTTGCCAAGTTAAATGAAATAAACTGCAGGAATAGTGCCGACTGATTCCAATTGTCAGGAAAACTTTTATTTCTTTGAGGTACAGAGAATTTCTGCCATTTCATGCTTGGAATATTGCTTTGGGCTGTTCTTCTGAAGTGTAGTTTTTTGTCATTTTTATCTGGTTGGCTAGGCAGAAAGCACAAAAATCCAATTTTCAATGGATGAGTGTAATGCTGTACAAGTGGAAAGTTATACCTGCTTCATTAGAGAAGTAAAGGATGTTTGTTGCTTGTATCCTGTGGGAGAAACAGTCAAATACTGAGTGTTTCTTGTCCTTGTTTAGGGTCCTGTTCTTGTTCAAGCTCCATACATAGTCCATGGAGAGGGATGTCATTGAGGATGTAAGGAATGAGGAGGCAGGCAGCCAAAAATGCCAGGAGGCCTGCATGGATGAGCAAGGAGCTGCTGGACACACTTAGATGCAAAAAGAGTATACAGAGAGTGGAAGCAAGGACAGGTAGCCTAGGAGGAATAAAAAGAACTTGTCTGAGAAGTCAGAGATCAGGTGAAGAAAACTAAAGCCCAGATAGAATTAAATCTGGCCAGAGACATCAAGGGTAACAAGAAAAACTTCTACAGGTATGTCAGTGATAAAAGGAAGACTAGGGAAGATGTGGGCCCTCTCTGGAAGGAAATGGGAGACCTGATTACCTGAGATATGGATAAGGCTGAGGTACTCAATTACTTCTTTGTGTCAGTCTTCACCAGCAAAGGCTCTAGCCACATTGCAGAGTTGTAGAAGGTAAAGGCGGGGACTGGGAGAAGGAATATCCTCTATCTATAAGAGAGAATCGGGTTTGAGACCATCTAAGGAACCTGAAGTTGTACAAGTCCATTGGACCCAACAAGATCCACCCACAGGTCCTGAGGGAACTGGCAGATGAAGTTGCTAAGTCACTTTCCATCATATTTGAAAAGTCATAGAAGCCCAGTGAAGTTCCCACTGACTGGAAAAGGGGAAGCATAACCCCCATTTTCAAAAAGGGAAAAAAGGAAAACCTGGGGGACTACAGGAAAGTCAATCTCACCTCTGTGCCCTGCAAGATCACGGAGCATATCCTCCTGAAGGCTGTGACAGGGCACATGGAAAATGAGGAGGTGATTGGTGGCAACCAACATGGCTTCATAAAGGGTAAATCATGCATGATTAATTTAGTGGTCTTTTATGGTGGAGTTAGAGCATCAGTGGGTAAGGGAGGAGTATCATCTACCTGTACTCGTGCAAAGCGTTCAACAATGTTCTGTACACCACTTGGTGGATAAGGAATTGGGTGGATGGTCCCACCTAATGATTTGCAGTCAGTGGCTCAATGTCCTAGTGGAGGCCTGTGATGAGGTGTTCCTCAGGAATCGGTACTGGCACTAGATTGGTGCTGCTTAATGTCTTTTTTGGTGACATGGACAGTGGGATTGAATGCACCCTCTGCAAGTTTGCGGACAACACCAAGCTGTGTGCTGTGGTCGACGTGCTAGAGGGATGGGATGACATCCCGAGGGATCTTGACAGGCTTGAGACGTGGACCTGTGCCAACCTCATGACGTTCAACAAGGCCAAGTGCAAGGTCCTGCATCTAGGTTGGGGCAATCCCCAAGCACAAATGCAGGTTGGACAGAGTATGGATTGAGAGTAGTCCTGAGGAGAAAGACTTGGGGGTGCTGGTCAATGAAAAGCTCAACTTGAGCCAACAATGTGCAAATGGAGCCCAGAAAGCCAAACACATCCTGGGCTTCATCAGAAGCATGGCCTGTAGCTCGAGGGAGATGATTTTCCCTCTCTGCTCTGCTCTGGTGAGACCCCACTTGGAGTACCGTGTTCAGTGTAAGACAGACATGGACATGCTTGAGTGTGTCCAGAGGAGGACCTTGAAGATCATCAGGGGGCTGGAGCACCTCCCCTTAAGGACAGGCTGAGCAAGTTGGCGTTGTTCAGCCTGGAGATGAGAAGGCTCTGGGGAGACCTTACTGCAGCCTTCTAATGTGTGAGGGGTCCTAGGGGAAAGCTGGGGAGGGACTTTTTACAAGGACTTGCAATGTTAGGATGAGGGGTAATGGTTTCAAACTGGAAGAGGGTAGATTTAGGTTAGAAATTAGGAAGAAGTTCTTCACTATGAGGGTGGTGAGACATTGGACTGAGTTGCCCAGGGAAGTTGTGTGTGCTTCACCCCTGGATGTGTTCAAGAACAGCTTGGATGGGGCCTTTGCAACTGGTCCAGTGGGAGGTGTCTGTGCTCATGGCAGGGGAGTTGGAACTAGATGATTACTAACTAAGTTTGCGGATGACACCAAACTGGAGGGAGCAGTTGACACTCTTGAGGGTAGAGAGACCCTGCAGAGGGATCTGGACAAATTGGAGAGCTGGTCAGTCACCAATTGCATGAAGTTTAACAAGGACAAGTGCTGGATTTTGCACCTGGGACATGGTAGCCTTGGATATACATACACTCTGGGGAGTGAGAGGCTGGAGAGCAGCCTTGGGGAAAGGCATCTGGGAGTTCTGGTCAACAGCAAGTTGAACATGAGCCAACAGTGTGGCCTGGCAGCCAGGAGGGCCAACCAAGTCCTGGGGTGCATCAAGCTCAGCATTGCTAGCTAGTCGAGGGAGGTGATTGTCCCAGTGCAAAAAGGATATAAAGCTACTGGAATGTGTCCAGAGGAGGGCCATGAAGTTGGTGAAGGGTTTAGAGGGGATGCTGTAAGAGGAGTAGCTAAAGTCACTTTGTCTGCTTAGCCCAGAGAAGAGGAGACTGAGAGGATACCTCATCGTAGCTTACTGGTACCTCACTAGCAAGGGGGAAAGAGTAGGTGCTGATCTCTCTGGTGGCCAATGATAGGACCTGAGGGAATGGTGGGAAGATGTGCCAGGGGAGATTTAGGTTGGAAAATCTCTAATGAAGGAGGTTCTTCATCCAGAGGGTGGTGGAGCACTGGAATAGGCTCCCCAGAGAAGCAGTAATTGCACCAAACCTGACAATATTCAAGAAACATTTGGACAATGCCCTCAGACACATGGTGTAAGGGTTGTCAGGCATGGGATGAGGCTGTCCAGGGAGGTGGTTGAATCACTATACCTGGTGATGTTTAAAGGACATGAAAACATGGGGCTGGGAGACAGGGTTCAGTGGTGGATGCGGTAGAGTTAGGTTAGTGGTTGGACTCGATGATCTGGAAGGCCTTTTCTAACCAGAATGATTCTGTGATCTTTAAGGTCCCTTCCAAGCCAAACTGTTCTATGATTCTGTGATAAGTATTGCAAGGAGCAGGATACACAGAAATGTCATTATATTGACATATAGATGAGGAATTTTTTACCCGAACATCAAGAAAGCACACAGTAGAGACTCAGGTGTTTTGTAATTTGCTTGTATTTTATTTACTTCCTCCACATTACCAGCAAATCAACAAATCTAAGGATTGGAATACATTTGTTCTCATCCTATAACAAGTGATTGCCATCTGCTTAGGGAAGGTACCAGATCACGAAGTTGAGATCTTCTGTAGATGCTGGTGAGAAAACTGCTGTAATATGTATGTGCACCTCCTTGTCCATCAATCATTAAGAGGGTGGACAGACAGAACTGCAAGGGAAAAAGCAAAAACTGTCTGGTTTGGCTAATTAATGAGTAGTGACAATATGATAGCTAGCTACAGAAACAGGAATCATGTGAGCACCTGGGAGGTAGCAAAAATGTGGTTAAATTCTTTGCATTGATTAAGCTAAGGCTGTCTTGGTGCTCCATGTAAACTGTGCCAAAGGGAATGTGACTGGATGTAATGGGGTATAATTTAGTAAAGAGACAGTTTAGATCAATAACAAGACAACCGCTTGACATTGAGATCTATACAGTTGTGGAGGAGCTTTCTTAAAAACATTTTTTAAGCTTCATCTTTTAAGACATTTAAACTTAGAGTAGGAATATCAGTGAAAAAAAATCTATTTTGACAGGAGATGTCTCTTTCTCTCACTTTCATTTCTAAAGCGCCCACAAGTATTGCTCTAATACTTGAGTGTTTCAAGATGTACTAATGGGACTTCTATCTGTAATTTGTATGATTTTCTGATATTTTCAGCCCTCTGAATAGCCTGACTGCTTTTGTGATGTGGCCCATTGATAAACACTGCCTAAGTGAACCCTGTCTTGGGAACTACAACTGTATGTTTTCATGATTTTATATTGGTGTATTTTCTTGATAAAATTTATAGTTTATGTGTTGTTTTCATTTGTTGACAGATTCTTTTCTGTACATGTCAGTTTGGCACTTGTTAGAAACAGTAATCTTTCTTTACTTTTTTTTTCAATTTTTCTTTTTTTTATATTTTCATTTTTCCCTTTTCCTTTTTCCTTTTTTTCCTTTTTGTACATAGGAGTCTAGTGTAAGTTAGTAATATTGAAATGTCAGCATAAACTACCGCTTACTGAAAGGTAATAATTTACAATAGTCCTATCTTAGGAAGAACTGAAATGTTCGGAGTTATGGTAGTGTTAGATTAACAGTTGGACTCAATGTAAGGGTCTTTTCCAGCCTAAATGATTCTATGATTCTATGGAGGAGTATGAGGAGGAACAACTGCTTATTTCCACGAAGTCTGAGAAAATGAATACATAAGTTTATATCCTGAGTCTGTTTGGTATTACTGTGTTTTCATGCACCTCTGACAACTTGCCCTGCTTTGGAGATACTGACAATTTAAAATAAATCCCCAGATAATTCGCTTCTCCATGAAACATGAGGAAAACCAGAAGCAGATTTAAGAATTTGAAAGAATGGCTGATATGAAGGAAAGGCATTGGCAGCATGAAATGATAGGTTTGAAAGGGGGATAACAAAGGTTCTGGGAAAAATTGTCCTTGTGTTAACGATACATGCACACAATCCATATTGCTGCTTAATCAAACGATGTTTTTAATACAAATGAAAATATGATAGTTATGACTTCTGTAAATGCTGGAAACTTCTGTAAACCTGGAAAATACCAGGTTTAAACTCAGGCTGGGCCATTCTGTTGTAGAAAACAAGGGCTTCATCCATCCTAAGAACAGCTCCACTACTCTGATCTTCAGCAGGCAGTGGAGCAGTCTGGTCTGTCCTGGCCCTCTGGTCTCACACCTGAGCAATTCACTCATTCTCAAGCCATGCTTGCGGCCATCCCCCTGTTGAGTAAATTCTACTTTGAGCCACCCTTGCTCCTTGGCCAAGTGGTCATCACGGTAAATTGTGCCTCTGTCTCTCTTCCTTCTGTTCAGTCCTGGTCCAACCTCTTTGTTCATCCCCTTCCACCTGTTGAAAGGATGACAGCACTTCTGTTCTCCTTTTCAAAAATACATAGTACCACTTCTTCCTTTTTTCTTAAATGCTACCCAGCTTGTCAGAATACTGCAAGGATTCTTTATGTGGTAGTGCACTGGTATACATTTTCAAATATTCTTAGAAGATTGTATTTAGTATGGTAACTTTTATTAAAGCTCTGAAGAAAGATGGAGAGACCTCACCAGCTAATGTACTGGTTATAAAACATGTGATTTAGAAAAATACAGGTTAACAGAATTTATTTATTTCACTTTCTACCTTTGTTAAACAGTCTTAATTTTGCTGCTGATACCTTTTTGGTTGTTTGTTTTGTAGTTTTTCTTCTGCCATAGACTTCGTCTAGCTTACTGCTACCTACAGAATAAAAGGAGAACCTATCTATAATTTCTGAGTCTTAATCTTGAGTCCTAATACTGTTCTGCCTAGTCTGTGCAGCATTTTTTCTAATGTTGCAATAATCTCACTATGATAGGTAATCAAAGGGATGGAGTATACTTGACATATTATGTTGTTATTTTATACTGTAACACTATCGTATCTTCTGATTCAGTCCTGCTTGTAGAATCCAATTCTCCATTCCTTTTTTTTTTCTCTTTTTTTCTGCTCATCTGAAGAGCCTAACATTTTCTTCTAGCTGTGTTTATGTCTACCTTCCTGGACTTAAGATACATGATTACTTATTGTACATTTTCTGTGATTCATTCTTTGGCTTAGGTTTTGTGTTCTGTCTTCATTAAGCTGTCTGCTGTGGGTGCCTTGTAGCTTGCTTTGGATCTGAGTGTATTTCTGTTTCAGCAATATAATTGTTTTTATTTTGATGTTACTAAAGTTTGTTGCAGATAAAATGGTTAATATGCTGACCTCCTTGGTCTAAAGATTTAATTCCATCCTAGGAATAGGAAATTTAGAAAAAAATCAGGATTTCCTTTTTGCCAGCCATTTTGTTTAACTTTGACACTATTAAAGCAGAATGTTGTTTATCTAGTAGTGATAAGGTGTGTTTGATTTTCAGTTGATAAGAAATTACTGATCAAATTAGAAGCACAAATTGAAGAAAGAAGTTGAAACTTTATGACTTTTAATTAGAGCTCAGCAAATATTGATACTATAATTGGATATGAACAGATTTCCAACTCATGGTAATGCATGTCAGGCACTGAGTTTGCGTGTTTACTTTATAAGCTTTTACAAAAGCTGTATCTGAGAGTACTTTGTTAACTCAGAGTTTTATCTTTGGTTAAAACCCATGGATTTACTAACCCACAGACATGACCTTTTGTTCTCCTATTCTTCTGTCTGTGAAATCTGAAGTGTGTCTTAAGACAAAGTCCTGTTGGAAGGATTTACTGACAACTAGCAATGAACAAAGCTCCTATCAGTTATTCCAGCTAAGATCCCATCTATATTCTGCTGTCCAGCAGCCAGATTGTATAACGCCTCTAAAAAAGAACTATGACATGGAAAGTACAGCTGGCCATTTTTCTATGTTCCTGTTTCTGTGATTCTTTCAAGGGACAGCAAGGTATGAGGAGTGGAAATTCTGTTGTAAAACTTGCTTTTTTTTCTCTCTTACATAGAAAAACCTTTGTAGCTTCAGGGTGAGAACTGCTGAATGTATTTTATACTATGTATTTTTATTATTTTTCAATAATACGTTGCAAAAGATTTTTTAAAGATAAAATGATCATTACAGTGTAATGTTTCACTGTTTTCATCTACTTATGAAATGTAAGCATATCCAAATCTAATCATAAAAGTCTCTTTTTTGTTGTGGGAGGAATTTTTTTCTCTTGGTTTGTTGTTTATCTGAAAAGAATCTTTAGTATATGCCACTATAACTAAGCATTACTAATGTTGGTTGTAAAACTTCACAGCATTGTCAGGATTGGAGAGGCCTATTGATTTTACAAATTTCATCATCTGTTGTGCTAGCAAAAATGTTTAATAAGCTTGATTTTTAAAATCCTTTTGAATCCATTTGCTCTAAAAGCTAAGCCTTTTCAAATCTAAGGCTTTCAGAGGTATGTAAAATAATTTGCATCAACTCTTCATTTGAATTAATTGTCAGCGTTTTAAGTTCAAGGCACATGATTACTACACACAGTTTCTTCTGCTGTTTTCAGTGAATGGTTATTTCCATTCCTAATAAACTAGCAAAACAGTTACTAACATCTTTAAGGGCACTGTCTTTTACATGAATACTTGGAGGATGGCAGAGCCAGTACTGGCACAGATTTTTAAGAAAGAAACCAGAACAAACAAACCATGATCAAATTATAAAATTAATGGAGGGAAGAAGTACAATAGAGGCAACATATTTACATTTTAATAGAATATTTGATAGTGTCTTTCTCAAAACCTAGTTTCAAAAGTGCTCATTTCAGAGTGCCTCCTGCATTTAAACTTGGGATTATGGAAATACATTGTCAGTTGTTAATGAATTGAAGGAAAGTGTTCAGATGAGTGCCATAGGGTTTATTTTTACCTGGTCTCTGTAGTGACTCTGAAAAGAGGGAGATGATGCACTAGGGACTGCTGAGAGAGGAGAAGTCATACTGCAGTGCAATGTTTACTTGCTTAGCAAGCGGATCCCCTGTCCTGTTCCAGAGCCAGAGAAAGGAGTGCATTCTGTGCTGCACCCAGGAGGTCCAGCAGATGCTGGGGGCTTCTGGCTGGCACAGAGCTGCTGTCTCCCTGGTGAGCCAGGAGAGGAAAAGAAGGGAAACCAGAGAGTTTCAGGCTATGGCAGAGCAGTGCTGTGTATGAAGGTGAATAACAGGCTGAAGGCATGAACCTGAGGGCAGGCTTTGAAGGACAGTCAGGTCAGAGGCAGCCTGAGCATTGGGTATGAAGATCAGGGAGGTCTGCAGGGAGCGGACTCTTGATGACAGTGGTGGAAGGGAAATGCTGGCAGTCCTTTGCAGAGCCTATGATATGGCTCTGTGAGTGAGCGGAGGGGGAAAGAGTCCTCTTGGGAGCACAGTCTGTAAATGGGCCTGATCATAATGGAACTATAAGCTATGGCAGATTACTCTGGGAAAATGGCAGTGTATTACTTGACTCTCAGTGCTTACAAAAAGTTAGTAAAGGGCATATGTAATCAACTTGGCCCTCAGGGTATGGTTTGCAGCCCGATTGTTGCCAGTTGGTGGTGTCCAGCATGCAGGAGTTGTTCTGTTCAGATAATCGGAGAGAGCAACCCCCAAAACGTTGCACTTAGAGGCAGATTTATAGCTTGATTGGTCTCTAAACAAGGAAATAAGGAATCAGAAGAAGGAAGCAGTATTAGGGAAAGAACGCTAATTGGCTTAGGAGAAAGAGGAGAGTCTACCACCTTTGGAAGAAGGGGCAGGCTACTCAAGAAGAGTATAGGGATTTAGGTTATGTAGAAAGAACATCAGGAAGGTAAAAGCTCAGCTAGAACTCAGCCTGGCCACTGCTGCAAGAGACAACAAAAAGAGTTTTTACAAATATATTAACAACAAAAAAAGAACCAGGGAGAATCTCCATCCTTTACAGGATGCAAGGGGGAACATTGTTACCAAGGATGAGGAAAAGGCTGAGGTACTTAATGCCTTCTTTGCCTCGGTCTTTTATAGTCAGACCAGTTATCCTCATGGTATTCAATCCCCTAACTGGAAGATAGGAATGGAGACCAGAATAATCCCTCATAATCCAGGAAGTGGTAGTTAATGACCTTCTAAGCCAACTGGAAACCCACGAGTCTATGAGGCCAGATGGGATCCACACGAGATTGCTGAGGGAGCTGGCAGAGGAACTTGCCAAGCCTCTCTCCATCATTTATCAGCAATCCTGGTCA
>VZZY01019640.1:0-93947 GCA_013400335.1 Eurystomus gularis | reverse complement strand
ATTAGATATTAGGAAGAAATTCTTCACTGAGAGGGTAGTTAGGCACTGGAATAGACTGCCTGGGGAGGTGGTGGAGTCACCATCCCTGGAGGTGTTTAAAGAACAAATACATGTGGCGCTTGAGGATATGGTGTAGTGGTTAGAGAGATGCTAGGAGAAGGTTGGACTTGATGACCCTGGAGGTCCTTTCCAACCATAACGAGTCTGTGATTCTGTGGATACGAATGTCTGGTAACTAGTACTGTAAATGCTGGTAGGAGTTACATCAATAATCACTTTCCATTTTCTTGCTTTACTTGCTATTAACTCACATTTCAGTCTGAGAGAATTGGTGTTGATTACCAGGAAAGAAGTCAAAGTAGGTTAAACATACTAGAAGTCATATTCAAGATCTCTGTAAAGCACCCCAGGCCTTCCACACAGAAGTTCAAGTCAAAATTGGCACCTGGGAGGAGTAAATGCTATCATTCAGAGTTTTAAAGCAGAGGTCCCATATGCAACTGAATAAAGAGCCAAGCACCTTTCCTTTGTATTGTAATCCAGCCTGCAGTTGACAAGTGTCAGAAAGAAGAAAGATGCCATTTCAGAGAGAATTTTTGTACTCATATGAAAATGAAACTGATATGTGTTACCTGCACTTCCTCTCTGAGTACCTGTAAAATTAAAAAAAAATCTCTGGAATATTTATTGATACACATAACAGCTGGAACCTGTTGAATGGGCCAAATCATATCATCATATAGGTGCTATTCCTTTTGTCCGTCCAAATGAAGTGACTCTGGAAACATTGAACTTCAGAGAGCTGGAGAACAGAACACACAAAAGGGAACGAGGATTTCCAGAGACCTATCTTTTCCAAAGTGGAATCAAGTTAAAAGTTTTATAGGCTTGAATGCAATAAGAATTTCTTTTCTAAAATTTTATTCCTCTGACAGTCTACCACTCTGCAATTCTTGGCTATTTTTCAAAGAGCCAACAGCTGTGTGTTGTATACAAACACTTTATAGTTGCACTGGCTTGCTGATAGAGCTTCAGTTGTTTTTTAGCAAAGCTGGACCTGTGATTAGTTCTGAAAAACTGAACTTAGCTGCATTGTCCATATTTTATCACAGCTAGAAAATGGAGAATGTGGGATAAAGTAAAAACTGGAATTCAGATGACAACTGTTCTCTGGGAATGCCATAAAAAGACTGTACTGTTGGGTTTTTTAAATTTATGTGAAAGCGTGTAAAAATTGTAATCACTAACAACTCAAATATAATTGAATTAATTGTGTATAATATGAACTTTTTACTTGTAATATTCATAATATATTTCTGAAATAGCTTAGCAGAAGTAAACAGTCCAGAAAAATCTTCAAGCGAGAAATGAAAGGTAAAAACATGATTCAAAAAGTGCTATAAGATTCACTGCAAGGTGTCATTGATGTAGCTACTAGTTGAGCTCATTGTCTTGGGTTGTTGCCTTTTTAGTTGGTGGAAAGGAGAACAACTTTAAGGGCCTAAATCCGCCTAATTTAACTCCTAAATGAAATTAATTTCATATTAGATAACATAATTTTATTTACTAGGTCTTTGATGACTAGAAAAGATCCCTTGGGGTGGCAGGGTAAGATAGATCTGGATTGTAAAAACCTGCTCTTGGTTTGATGGATTTCACCTCAGTCTTTTCAGTTTTCTTTCTTTTGTCTGTCTTTAATGCTTCTTCTCTATTCTATCTCATTATCTGTCAAAGTTCTGTGAGCCTAGGCTACAAGGAACCCAATTCTTCACTGACCTCTGCACTTTAGGTATTATTTACAGAATTTGTTCAAAGCCAACATAAAGCACTACTGTTCATATTTGGGCAGGGTATTACCATCTGTAAATTTGAGCAAGATTTGTCTGGGGATCTCTGAAAGTTGGCTTAGAGATCTGTAAGATACTATTTGAGCTTTTTATATAGTATCTCTATTCAGAAGATACACATGTGAAACTTAAGTACAGAATGCCCCACATTTGTAGGATAATTTTCCCCACCCAAGCAGATAATCCACTATTTGAGTTCAAATGTTCTGGATAGCTCAGGACATCTGTCAGGAGACTTAACCAAGCTATCTTATTTTTCCTTTTGAGTTCTCTATTAATTTGTTTTTTTCACAACTGCCTTTCTATTAATATAACTTATTCTAGAGAGGGGAACATAGGTGTCTGACAACCTCAGAAAAACCTTCCTTTGAGAATTAACTTAATGAAATCAAAGGGAATAAAGTCACACTTTTCTATCATTTTGTAATAAGAAAATACTTTACTGTACATAGTACATTAATTTCTAGCCTTGTCTTGAAATTTTCTTTTAGGTCATTTGTCTTATATATGACAATTCCCGTGCAACATAAAAGCATTTCATATAGTGATTTTTGAATGTTTTTCCTGGAAAATTGTCTTGCTTTTGACTTAACAGTTATAATTTGCATGTGTTTTTCCATTTATTAGACAGTTTGCTTTGGCATACTGATAAACTTTAAAAAATTCACAATTCCATGAACTCCAGACAATATTTTTTTTTTGTTTTTAGAGTCAGAATACATTTTAAAATATTGATGTTTAGTATGAATTGCATGCTATAATGGAGGTAAATCAGATTTCAGTGAACCTGATTTATCTCACATCTGTAAGTAAAAAGTTGCGGTTAAAGTCCAAGGAGATAACAGGCATGTAAAAGTGAAATACATAGACAGAGGCTCATGTATCATTCAATGAAATAATCAGATTTTGAGTCCTAGTTTTTGTGGATAAGGGTGTAGGTAGCTGATCATACATTTCCTGGAAAATCCAGCAAAATCAAACTGGAATACATTAAGAACTGCCTCATGTGGTCCCCAGTTCTCATGGTCAGTGATAAAGCCTGGAAGTCTTCACTAGGGCTATTCACTTATCATTAATACTGCCATACTGAAACTTCTCATTTCTCCCCCAACATGCGTCTTCTGCAGTTCAGTAAAGCCCCAGCCCCAGGCCTGCTGCACTGGCACATTGAGACTTCTACAAGGACAGTTCCTAGTTTGTGGTTTTTTTCCTGTATTTTCTCGTACAATGCTGCGGTTAGTATTAAAAGGTAGACACTTGTTTGCAGCTGTATTTGCAGAGCAGCATGATACATATCCTAACCATTACCTGTACTAAATTTTGGGAAACAATATGGCTTCATTCTGTGTGTCACAATTTTAGGTAAAAGGCTTTAGTGTTACCATTTTAGTGTGCCTATGCTTGGGGGTCTGCACACATATGTGTGTAGAATTGGTTAAATATGCTTTTAAAAAGCTTATTAGTTTCCCTGTTTAAAAGTGTATTATATACCTCTTTTGAGGCCTTGAACACCAACTTTCTGCCAAAGGCAAGATTTTATGGTGAAGTTACAATATGCTGAAATGCGAGATTGTAATGGAAATGCACATGCATGCTTATCACTTGTGGCTAGAAGATGCACACACAATTAATTCGTAACAAACCAAGAAAAAAAATAAGATCACTGACTGAATGACACCTAGTCTATCTAACTGAGCCTTGTTGCATATTGCTGGCTAAGCTGGTCACTTGTTAAACTGGCCATATTGTTCCTTTAGTGGTAAATTGCACAGAGCACACTCTAGAACAACCTAGGTAGGTGAAGTTAATCCTGAATTTTTAAACCATGTTTGGAAGTTAATTATGAAAATTGAACATCTAACATATGTAACTTTTTATTCGAAGACAATTAAAATACATGATTTGAAAATAATTTTTCTTTCAGTAGTAGTTGCTATAACTTACAAAATTTATCTAAAATCCCATACCATTTTTTACTTGGAAATGACATATTACAAGTGTCCACTTGAAAAACCTAAGCCTACAAAGTGACAGACAAGAGATGTATGTAAGGGTTGTGACTCCACCCCCAATTTGAGACAGTGTAAGAGGATTGATGACCAGGTGACTTTTCTTGAGATCTCTCTCCCCTTCCTCCATTCCTCTCCTTCTTTTTCCCTCCATTCCTGTATTTCTCCTTCCTGTCTCCCCCTATTCCTCCGTTCCCAGCATCACAGATGACGATACAGATGTACAACTCTAAACTAAATTTCTCCTGGCTATGAAGTGTGGAGGCACACAGACTGCAAAACGCATGACCCCAGGAGTACTATTTCTGCTTGCTGTCTTTCCTCCCAGGTAGTGTCTATATTGAACTGCCAGGACTAATACCCTGAAGAAAGGGGCTAGTTACTTCTTGCATTAACCTTCTTGCCCTACAGAGAATAGACCACTCTAAAGTAATTGTTGTTTTACCTGTTAGTGCTGTATACTGAGTGCATACAGAGATAATTCCTGGTGGCCATGCTGCCACAAGAGTCCTTCCAGTAAAGGGGTGTATAATTAAGTCATATGTCATCATGAAATGACACGGGGGAGATATTTGTTCTTGGGAAAGATGCAGTGTTTTTCCTTGAAAGAGGGAAGTGGTTACACCTCTGAAGATGTGTGGTAGGTGGGTGATGGATAAAAAAATCTAGATGTATACTGCATTCTGTGTTACCTGCTCTCACAACATCATATATCAATATTCAGTGTTTCTCCTAGAGCTCCAGCTATAAAATCAGGTTATTTTCTGGGAAGACAGACTTCCCTAGAAAATATATATAACCCTCGCTACTGTGGAAAAAGCTTGGAAATAAGGACTGTAAGCTCTTTCTTGAGAACATAAAGGAAAGAGTTGATTATCTTTAAATCTCATTATTTTTAGGACTATTTTTAAGGATCAGATGGGTACTTGGAAGTATTTTTGAACACAGAGGACTGGCACTGTTGCAGTCTTTTGGTTCTTGAGGATCTCTTGAGGTCTGTACAGAGATAATATTGTATTACTTCTGCAGAAGCTGTATGGGTTTTTTAGCTCTGTGTCATAATCCATGTCAATCTTTGAGGTTCAGTGATATATATTGTTGTGTTGTTGCACAAGATTTATTGTTAGCTGTTCTGTGAAGCCCGCTTTACCTCATCTAACATACAGCACAAAATACTGTTACTGCAAATGACACAAATGAACTTGTATGCTATTGGCCTGGGAGTATTCGACATTATACATTATTTGGGTTTTTTATTAATCACCTACTCATCATATAGCATAAATGAGCAACAGTATTGTCTAAATAAGATTTTCCAAGAAAGCTAGGCTTTTCTCACCTGTAATTTTAATATAGAGATTTTTCACTGAAGTTATTGTTCCACCAGCTAAAAAGAAATAAGAAAGTTTAGTGTTCTTGCTTTTGACTACTTGTAATTCTTTATATCATTTTCTGGCTGTATTGGTAAAAAAAAATACTTTCTACTGAAGGGGTAATGCACTGGAATAAATCATCTGACTAGTTTTAACAGTTCAGATGTCCATAGAAGTGCCTATTTTGCTGTGTGCAATAGCTGGACACTGATTGTGAAATGTACACTTCATGTCTTTACAATCTGAGATAAAAATAGCTGTTCAAGTCAACTTATTTGTACCTTAGAAAGAGATGAAAGTCGGAGAAGCATCATGTTTTATGATGTAATTGCCAGTACCAGTGATAATGTTAGGGACAAATTATGTGTAAACTAGCTAGTAACTGCATACAATTGCTAATTTGTTAGCTGCACTAACAGATCTTAAATTTACTTTGGTTACTCACAGAAGGAGGAGTTGGGAACCGGGTAGGAGGAAGGAGACTGCGGAGTGGAAGCTCCCACTAGAACAAAATGTTTCAACTTAAAATACTAGAGTCTAACCAGCATAATGCTAATGTTACACATCAGTCTTACCAAAGTCTGCTGTGTGTAGCAGCTTTTTAAGGCTGAATGTGCCATGCTTGTATAACTAAATATGTATCTCTTTACAACAGGTACACAGGAAGTCAGTGGTGGTGTACTACTTAGCTCTTGCTATAATGTATTTCAATATCCCACTTTGTGGAAACTTAGTAAGAATTCCTGGATGTATTCTGATGACTTCCTATGTTATTCTCCCAAGGTGGAAGGGAAATAAAATTTTCCTGAAAGAGCTGTGAAGTTTCATCTGGGGTCTTTAAGAGCAATTTCCACAATCACCTCCTTTTCCTCCCAGCCTCTGTAGGTTTAAACTGCCTTCCTATTCTAGACAAAGTCCACACTGCCAAGTTTGTGTCTGTGGGCTGAAATATTTACTGCACTTTATTTTTCTTTGCTCACCCCCTTGACCCTCCACAGCTCTTCTGAGAGATTTATACGAGCATCATGGTTAGGCTTGGGAGAGGCAGTGAAACTTTTTCCCTTGACAGTGCTGTTTGTATTCTAAACGGTAGCCGTTGTGGTGGTACAGATGTTCCTATGATTAGTTTGTTGTTCTACTCACTCTGTGCTATGGATCTCTTGTAAAGACTAATGTACCTCCCTAATCCCTTTTCACTCTGCTGCTGAAGTCACATTTGTATTTCTACAAAACCAGTGACTAACTTCTATAGACTCTGCCCAATTTCTGTGCTGCTGCTTCCTGGGCAAGTTTGTACAATCCCTAAAATATTGATTTTTCAAGGTTTACACACCTTTCTGGAGAACAGGAGCTGAATGAAGATTGTATTGGACCTTGCTCTGAGTAGCGCTGCCAGATGTCAGTGTATTAATTTTGCTTCCCAGGCAGATTTTAACTCATGCAAGTCAGCTGTATGTTTTTGAAATTATTGCAAGCTTATTGTTATCATCTGGTCTACTGGTTATCTGAATATACACTTCTGTAGCTTGTTGAATCCCTTTGTCCCTAATCCTTTTGAGAACCAGCAAATAACGTGCACCTGTGTGGGCCAAATCCTGCCCAGATGAACGCTGAATGCATATAAACTAGCCTTGAGTGAGCTTAAGTCATTAAGATTTTGCCCTGGTACCTAATGATCATCTGCATGATCACAGTAAAAATAGGGCCTGATATTTAAAAGTTCAGAGATGCAAGTGTGTATGCAAAGTTGTATGTGAATTGACTTTTATAACTTAATGATATTTAGCTAAGGATCTGCTGCACAAATGATCAATTTGATAAATTAATGGTGGGTTGACTGCAGTCCCGGTCACTGTGTATGCAAAGTAAATGTGTAAATGTGTACATTTGCTATCATGCATTTTCTGCCAAATCTCATGGAAGCCAGATAATTTTATTTCACTCGTATTCAGATTTCTATTTCTGGTCTTGAAGCAGTTTCTTCCTTGCAATTCAAGACACTTATAAAGGAGGTTATAAAATTTTAAAGAGCATAAAAAAGCTATTAGTATGGCATGAAGTAGAATTAGAACAATTAACTGAAAAAGTTATTTTCTTAAGTCTTGTACTTTGCCATTAACAGCATTACTTTTATTATCTGTTCAAAATGGACAAAGATTGTTACGCATCTTTAAACAGTGGAAAAGAGGTTCTGAATCTTACTTTCAACAAGTTAAGGTCTGACTGCAGATCAATGTGTAGGTTTCACTGAACTAGCTTTCCTCCTTTGTGCAAATGCAGGTAAATGAATAAAAGTAAGCTTTAAGAGATGAGCAAAGTTTAATATTCTATAGGTTGTAATATGATTATTTTTATTTAACAGAGTCAAGTAAAGCTGATCTCTCAGCAGTGGCATTTCTGTTAGACTACAAATATTTCTTCTTTTTCCCATCCCATATTTGCGTATCAGTTGGATATCATGCACATCAGGTGTAGCTTGTAGAACATTTTTTAGAATAATACAGAGTGAGTTCTAAACATTTTTTATGTTCTGATGTATCTTTTGGAGACTGAATTGGATTTACATATTTGCTCAAACATTGTTTCCAGTAGTTAGCGTTCCTGTATGAGTACGTCTAGATTTCTTGATGTATAGGAATTTTTTGTATAGTACTTACATTTAAATACACTTGCATATTGTCAAGCCACATGGGGTCATGCTATATGGCATGATTTTTGGTACAGTACAGCTGTGTCAAGTGAAGTTGGTAAGAAGCAAAGGGTATAAAGTCCTTTTTTTTTTTTTTTTTCCTATGTCTGGTTTTTTTTTAAAGTCTGATTAGAACTGGAGAGTTTTTTCATTGACAAGGAAATTTAATGAAGCAAAAATTACATAATGACCTAGATTGTTCTAAACATGAAGCAAGACACTACTCATGTGAAATGTAATTTTACAGGTTTACCCCTAAATAATTTTCACAGGGTGTAGTATATCTTAGTTAAAAATCTTGGGAAATACATGTTTTGATTCAACACAATCTAAATATTTTCCCTGATTTTTTTTCTTTTTTTTTCACAAGTAAATGACAAGAACATTGTTTGCCAAGCTCTAACCTAATCCTTCTCTGGTTATTGCAGATAAACCAGACTAGAAAGCCCTCAAAAACTGCATCACCATATTTTATAATCTGGAGTCTTATTTTTACACTTTTTTTGCCATGCCAATATGTGCCATTCTACATACTTGAATGCACCCTTGCTAGCTTTGTTAATCTTTACATAGCAAAAGTGATCAGATCTAATTTGACTCAATAAACATGTAAGAGTCAAATACAGAGTCAAAACAGCGATGGTGCACAGCATGAAAATTTGGATATTTTATTACAGAAATATCACATGAATCATAACCTTTTTTTGCTTGTCTGTCCAAATAATGTTACCTAATGATGTGTACTCAGATGTAGAATTTAAATTGAATATGATTTATATCACAGAATCGTAGAATCATAGAATACCTTGAGTTGGAAGGGACCCATTAAGGATCATTGAGTCCAACTCAGTCACAGGACTGCTTAAAGCCATGAGCTGGTTTTGAGAAGTATCAGTTAATTCTAAGGTAAAAAAAAGAAGTAGAGACAATTAACTTTACAACTCTTGAGTCAGTGAATTTCATCAGTCTACCTGAAACTATCCATTTTATTTTATTGGGAAATATGACTTCATATATTTATTTGTTCACTAAGTTTGAAATAACAGCTTATGGGAAATCCTCATTGTGTTTTCTCTTGTTGATGTATCTGATATTTGATAAATATACTTGCCTACTTGTGCTTAACATCATAGGTTTAATTTTATCCTCATCAAACTAATAAAAACTTCTGCATGTTTTGCTATGATGTGGCATTTTCACTTTCCTCTATTTTCATAACTTTTGTTTGTGGAGCTACAAACAATTGAAGCTTCTTTGAAAAATCAAGAGGTAGGAACAGATGGTGAGCAGCACTGGGGAGGTTAACCAGATCATGTGAAGCACAGAGTCTTGCCATATGAAGTGAAGACATAATAAGCATCTGAATACAATCTAGTGTCTTAAAGCCCGTGAAGTATGGTTTGGAGTTTTAACCTGAGCAAGCTGGTGAAGGCAATGAAGTTCTCAGATTTGTATAACAGATGATGGAAAGGTTTGTATCATTTAAGTCAAGTTCCTCTGAGCTATCTGTATTTGCAGTTTTGATCAATAAAATGATGTTTGTTCTTCTATGATAAAGGTACTTGTGCATGCATTTGTCTTGATCCACTCTGAACGATAAATCTCACTGGTCTGGTCTGGTCCTTGGATGCCATTCTGTATACATTAGTGTTCACAAAAACCATTGAGCAAGGTTGTGTTAAATGAAACAGGTGTTGGAGAAATCAGCATTTGGATACATAGATGATGAAACTCATATGCTGTACATAATTCACTGAATATATTTTATGTATATAATTAGACACCATGAATAAAGTTGTCTATAACTTCAGCTTCCTTTACTTCATAGCTTCTTAGATTTTGTCTTGTGCTATTTTCAATTTTTCAGTATTTTTTCTGAAAAGAATATTAGCCATTTGACTGTGAAAGTTGCATTTAAAATTTTAAGTTTAAGGTGTTATAATTGTTCATTGGATCTGAAAAGTAATAATGCAATAATAAAGACAGTCTTTATTGTCTGATATATTTGGGAATACCTTTATATGATACCCATTGAAAGTAACTAAATGCATATGTGAAGTGCCTTTTCAGTTTTGCATTGTGCATCGGGTAGGTGAAACTGTAACTTAAAACTTTTGAGTAGAGTAAGATTGTCAAAGTAAGTAGCTGGCTCTTTTTCAGATCTTGGTGTTCACTCATGACTTAATAGTAAACCACTGCTATAATCAATTGCTTTATCGAGCTGCAAATCCTGTAATTACATACTCGAATCTAGATGGGGTTTCCTGAGATGCTTTCTCCTCTTTAATTTGTTGTTTGCTTCTCTGTTCAGATATGCTTCTGGTTTGTTTGCTTTTCAAGCTTTTAATATTGTCCACTATCAGCACCTTGATTCTTTTTCCAAATCAGGTTTCACAAGCATCTTTAAGGCGTAATTCCTCTTGCTGTTCATCCATCCAGTCCTTGTTTACTTACACTATGTATATTAAATGCATAAATAAAAGTAATACAATGGCCCGTTCTTTGTTACTCTTTCTGGATCTTTTGGGCTATGTTTTTCACGTGCTTGGTACTCAGTAGTTTAACTGCTTGCAAACGTAGACATTCAAGTTTATTTTATCTCTATCTGCGGACCACTGAATGTACATAATATTTTTCCTATGTCAGTTCATAAATTACCTAACAAATCTTTCAGTTAATTGAAAAGCAATATAAAAAGCAGTAGTCACAATTAAACCATTCTGAACAAGTCCATCAAAGAAGAGCTAATATTATCATATTATAATTAAAGTTCTGTCAAAATTTGTTATTATTGTAGAATGTATGAAAGAGCTGTTTTATCTTTGCAGGGTAATAGTACAAACATTAGAGAATTACCTTTTCACAGTTAAGGAGAAGGATTTACCAGTTCATAAGATGTGTAGTGCTAACTGTTCTTTCTTCAGTGTGAATGAAAAATTAAAGCTATCAACTGTCAGGGCTGAGTCCACCCTCTTTGCTTTCAAGTTTTACTGCCATATGGAAAAATTATCCTCTTCCTCCTTGGGTCTGAAAGCCAGCTATAAAGGGACAGAGCAACCCTTTCACCTTATGTTTCTGTTCCTCCAAATCAAACTAGCTCAAAATGTCAGTGCCTCCAAAATAAGCCAGTCTTTTTCTGATTCTTAAAAAGACATGCCATTGAAGGTATGATCAGTTCAACTGAATCCTTAAGATAAGAAAATGTTTCAGGAATTTGAGATTTAGCATTTAAGTTTTATATGAAAGCTAGCCTTAACAAGCTGCAGAAAATCAGCAGTAATATTGGAAAATTATGCACTCATCACATAGTTTCAATTAAGATATTTTAATTCCAGATTATATTAAGCAAACTGTTAAAGACATTTTTTCCATATATTTTCTACTTGTAACGCCAGGGCTAGATTGAATTATGATTGTTTGTGTATCTGAACTATGTATTTTTTTCATTTTAAATATCTGATGGGTTGGGGTTTTTTTGAGTGTTGGTTTTGTGTATATATTAGATTTTCCTGAATATATAATGCCTGAGCCTGAGATAAATTGATTGTCCTACTGCCACCCTTGAAGGGCATAACATTTCCTGACAGAAAACTGCATTAACATGGAGTTAGGAATGTTTGCCTTACACATGTAATATGCTAAAACTGCAAGCAGAGTGATATTGTGTGATGCTTGTAATGATTTGAAGATGTGAGGTATCTAACTTCATTGAGGGTTTTATGAAATGTGAATTTTAATGTCTATCTGCAACTCAGCAAGCAAAATCATTACACTGCAGCAGTCTGTTGCAATGAGTTAGGAGATTATTTGCCCCACCAGAGGACCATAAAATAGCAGAAATGTATGGTGACCATCTTTTTTTAATATACAGTTCTGTTACTGTGAGCATCACCTCTTTGTTAAAAGGGTGGTGATGGAGGAAATGCAGTCCTCAAGCCCAGGCACCTCACTCCTCTAAGGACTGTTCTTGCACTTTGTGATGTGCCACTGTGCCAGCCAGGCAGGAGCTGGGGGAGCAGAGCCCTGCAGAGTCATGCCCTTGCTCTGCCCCCACATCCCTGCAGCACAGCACGAGCCTTCTTCAAACTGTTCAAGTACTGCAACGGAGAGAGTGGTTGGAAGAATGTTCTGTGGGAGAGGCATGAATACGATTGTCTTTGAGACCGTGTGGCTCTACTTAAACTACCTGAACTATTGATTTGAACTGCTGCTGTGTGTCTGGTCTTGATATGGTCGTTTTTAATAACTTCATTTATGTGCAGTATAATTTCTTCATATACCATCTCTAAGATTTCAGTTAATACAAGTATATGGTTATAACTGCATTGTTACAATAATTAGCCTCTGCTGGCATATGCTGTTTTTAATTGTATACATTTTGATACATTATTGCTACACTGTTTTGATCTTTTCTATCTCCATGTCTTTTTCCAGGGTGCTTGTAGGAAGTTAATAGCTTTGAAACCTTTACCACTGAGTCAAATGTTGTTGAACTTGATCTCTGAATTCAGATCTGTTGCTAACAGACTAAAACTGATGTTATATATGACAGTGCAAGTTTGCCTCCTGTGAGAAGCCGAGCTAAAAATGTATACAGAAAATACATTCAAGTTATTAAAGAGGCACTCGGAGCAAGGACACTGTGTTACTAAGGTTGTTGGGGAGTCCACAGAAAGACTGGGATGTTTTCTTCATTGAAATCTGTCCTTCTCTGAATTTAATACTAGGATGAAGAAGAGGGGATGCCTCACCAAAAGCAAGTCTTTCAATGGGATAATGTTATAAGAAAAGCCTTTTCAAATACAATTCTGTATCATTTCTGTTGGTACCTTAACTAACATTCTCAAATGTGTAGGAAGATGCTGAAATATTTTTCTATTTTCCTGCAATTATTGTCACTCTAATATAAATATTTTAATTAAAATCCCATATTTTGGGAAGAAAATGTATATGTTCAACAATACATGTGTTTGTTGTAATCTATTTTATTCTTTGCTGGATAATTTTCATGTGTATTTTAGCAAAACCCAAAATATCAACTGCATAGTCAAAGATCACGTATTTAGTCACCTGTATTCAACAGATTGTTCTATTTTTGCTAAATCTTAAGTGAAAATGGAGAGGCATAAAATGAAGAATACTGCTTTCTTTTCACTTTTTGCCTTGCATGGATTTCACCCTCTTTGAAGAGGCCAAATATTCCCCAGGAGACTTGGAGAATAGCATGAGAAATGCTATTTATCAGCTGCAGCCTTCTGTCTTTTACATATGGTGGAAAAAAATGTATTTATAACAGTTTAGGAAAGACTTTGACAACAAATTAACCTGTTAGCTGCAGAGTGGATTTTTTTGTTCACTGTACAATTGTAAGTTACATTGAAATCGGTTTTATTTTGACAGAGCATTTCTCCCGGTGTTAGACCAGATCCCCAACACCACAAACACTTGGCCCATTTTTGACTTCACATTAGTCCCATGTCTTTGAGAACATCTGCGTGCACAAACTTAAGGATATGAGTAATTGTTTGCACTTTTGGGTGTAAATGACCTTTTGAAAATAATCTAATTCTAAAATATTCCTGCATCTTGCTTTGCCTTTGCTTAACGTTTCAGTGAGTCCAAAGACTGCAAAATATGAAGCAGAGAAAGATGTTGAGATTAAACTTTGCAGTTGCAGTACAAAGTTATACACATTGTGTTTAGTCTTCTTTACAAGTTTCTTTACTGCCATTGAATGTTAAGTTTCCTGAAGGAAATTTTGAAGGATATTAAGCCTATGGCCAAGAAAAGGGGTGATATGTTCTTTCAGAACTTCTAGGACTGCTGGAGGACCTCTAGGGACACCGTGAAGCACTTCCTATTGACTCCTATATCAAAAGGTACCTACAGGAGGCTTTGACTTCTAGCAAAAGTTCTGTCAGCTCTAAGGAGCTCTGTCAGCGGTACCAGATCAGAGTGGGTTTGGTTTTTTTGTTCCAGCTGCCTCCTGCTTAGGGAGGGTGCAGCATCCTTGCAGCCAGTGCTGGGGACTGACCAATGTAAGATCGAGGATGTGAGCACAGCTCCCAGCACCCAGCTAACAGATGCAGGAGCGTGTACAGGAGGGGTGTAGAAACTGTGCCTGTGCTCAGTGGGGGTGATGCACTACAGGGTGGGGTCCCCAATACTCATGGGGGTGACTAATACACAGCAGAGGCCTCGGCCCAGACTGAGATCTGGAGGGAGGATGCAGCCCCGCAGGTCTGGGGCTGCTGGGACGACTGCAGCCTCTTGCTGGGACTGGGGCCAGTGAGATAGGCTCCTTGCATGCTGGAGGACTGTGCTGTGGATCAAGTCTGTATTGCCAAGTATGGAGCTGCAGGAGGTCATCAGCCTGTGTGGCAGTGGGATTGTTGAAAATTAGATTGACTGGATCTTGTATGAAATCCTGCAGGTTCAAAAGCTTGACCCGTCCCAGATGTACTGAAGGAGGGAGTTTAGGTAGAACCTGTGCTTACATTGCGACTCCCTTGATGGTGAGTGCTGGGAGCTTGTGACTTCTGGCAAAGGAAGACAGTTCCTTTCTGCCTGTGGATCTGTGTTTACACAGCAGATTCAATGCCCTGGTTGCAGAGAAGAGGCTAGGAGCTGTGTGGCATCAGAATGAGGTACTAAAGGATAGTTGTGAGTGGTTCCCTGCTGTGCAGGATGGAGGCCCATATTGGCTGACTTAATCTGCTGAGTAGGAAAATTTGCTGCTTGCTTGGGTCTCAGATCCAGGATGTTGTGCAGAGACTGCAGAGGCTTGTCTAGCCTTTGGCTGCTGATCTTCCACATGGGCATCAGTCATGATGCCAGAAGAGACTTGGAGTGTATAAAGCATGACTACATGACTCTGGGGTGACTTTCAAGGGCACGGGGTCCAGATATTCTCTCCTTGATCCTGTTGGTTAGAGGCAAGTGCTTCAGAGATCTTGAAAGCTAACAATTGGCTGCACAGCTGCTGTTGACAACAGATACTTAGGGTATTATGACTATGGGGACTATAGTTGAGGATCAAGGACCGCTAGAAAGAGACAGGACTGATAATCTTAGTCATGGTGATTGGGGCGGGGTGCTTCTAGGGATTCAAAGAAAGTAAGTGTCACTCATTCAAGATAGTCAATGAGGCAGATCTGGGACCTACAAACTAGTCAGGTTCACTTGACCTGTGGGAAGCTGATGGAGCAAATAAGCCTGGAAATGTTTTCCTGCCCTGGGAGTAGTGGGCAGGGGTCTATGAAGGTCAAATCATGCTTAACCAACCTGATAGCCTTCTGTGATGAGATGACTGGCTTGATGGATGAGGGAAGAATAGTGGATGTTTTTTATCTAGTCTTCTGCTAGACTTTTATGATCCTCATAGACAAGCTGATGAAGCGCAGGCTAGATAAATGGACAGTGTTTCTATATACGTATGGTTAGTTTGGGTGAATATGAGCAAGTAGAAACACTGTGATACCTTGAAATTGTATGTGTGGAACCTGGATTTTAAGTGATCCTTCTGCACCATCTTGTATGGGTGGCTTTGATTTAGTGTTAGAAATTTCAGGAATACAAATAGATCTTGTAGTATTTTATGTTATTTCCTTTGGAGTGCCTTATTCTAGAAGACATTCCCTACTCTAAGATGTGCCTGTGGAATATTGCTGAGTTTGGGCTTCATACAGGTTCAGGTATGGAACAGATTTCTGCCTTTGCCTGAAGACACACACATGGTGACATCTAACAGCCTTGCCTACCTTATTTGTGCACTCCATCCTACGTTTTTCTGATATACTGACACTAGCCTTGATATGTCTGACTGTTTCCTATATACAAGACTAGGAGAGACGTGTTTCATCTTAATGGTTAACTGTGGAAACGAATATGCCTAGCCATCCCACCCTGGTAAGAAATGACCAGGATTTACGGCTTAGTAGATATAGAGATCCTCAGGTTATCTGGAGATAACTCATATCCATATGCCAAGAAATGTGTTTTATTCAGTCATAAAGAATTTCATTACATTCTCATTGCTGGTGATACGGTGTAATTTTGGGAATCTTTGAGTAAGGTAAGGGCGGTAAGGGAGTTTTCATTATTATTAGCATTTTATTGAAGCTAGGTTGACATTCACATTAGTGATGCTTAAAACACTTATGTTGTTGATGTGATGAATTCAGCCAGTCTAAGTATTTCAGCACAGAAACTACTAGTTCACACTGTGAACTCTACCATTAGCTTGCCTTTCTATTTGTTACCATTGAAAGTTGAAAACTACTGAGTTCTGTGGTTCTGAATTACAAAATATATTTATTTTTTGGCCTGGTATTGCTCATTTAAATGAAGCCATCATCTGCAATAGGGAACTCTGCCTCTTGCAACATGTTGACAGAGGCCAACAAAGATAAATTTTTTTTGGTTGTCATAAAACATGGATCTTTCTAGTCAATTTGCCGCGACCCTAGTTGCTTTTTTACCTGCATTTGTCCCTTCAGGTAACTGTTGTGGGTTGTTCGCTGAATTCTTCAGAGAGAACATAGAGAGTCTCAGGTGGTCTCATGGAATCTCTTGGATATGAGAACTGCAAGATCTCCAGCCATTCCTCTCTCAGTTGGGCTGGATACCAGTTTTGATTGTGGTGCCTGCAAGGGTTTTGGGTTTTCCTGATTTTTATTTCCCCTTATCTTTTAAAATCACGTTGTTACTTGAAATCATAAAAGGCTTTGTTGTCAGAGACTATGGTTTAAAATTTCTTGTTATTTTACTTAACAACAAAAGTAAGTCAAGGCTGTTTTCTCAAAAATATTCTAATGAGCTGAATGCTTTTAGCTGACTTGAGTTACTTGTCCTTATATTTATATCTAGGTGGCTTAGAGTGTACTAGATTTTAAAAACTAGGCCTTCCTTTGGATTCTGATCCTTCTGGGGTCACAAATTATTTTGTATTGTTTTTGATTGTTTAATGAATCACTTTGGTGATTTGGTTCCTTGTATTTTTAATAAGATTAACCAGACAGGTTTTTTTAAAACGTAGAGGTTGCCTGACTGTGTTCCAGGGTCCACTTACTAGTCAGTAGGTAATGATGGATAATTTAATCAGCAGCTGTGAAGTGTCCTACCCACTTGTAGATTTTATTATTTACAGTAGGCAGTATCTGTAATATTTACATGAATTCCATTTCTTATTTTTTTTTGTTGTGGAGGAGACTGAAATCTTCCCTATATCAAGCTGCCTTTAATACAAGCTTCAAAGTACAGTCCAATTTCTTTCAGTTGCCATTGTGCTCCTGCAACATTCAAAAGAAATAAAGCAAACTGAACAGTCAGTCTGTTATGTTGCTTGTGCTAGACTGGACCACAGAACAGTTTGCTTGCATTTGAATCAGTTTTGTGTGTATGTGTGTAGGGAAATCTGGCTCCAGCTTTCATGTTTGGTGAAAGCAGCAGGGTTTCTTTCATCCAAGTATGTGCTCTACCTTTCTTCTGCTTCTGCACAGAATTTCTCACTTAAGCCTTCTTTTAGGCTCTTCACTTGCCACTGCAAAAGGACCCAGATTTGTGCTTGAACTGCTTGCCTGGAACTAATCTTTTGAGTTTAGTGCCGTTGTGAGCAAATCTCAAACTTGTGGGGGGTCTCATATGGATAACCAGCCAGAAAGTTTGATGCCCTGGCCAGGCTTTGAAGATTTCTTTAATCTGTCCAACATGCCCTTCATGCTTTTGTAGCATTCCCAAATCCCTTTAGTGACTTCAGCTCTGATTTTTTTTCTTTTTTTCCCTTTTTACGACAGTTTTGTCCTTTCCTCCAAGAACAACCAGGTTTGATCATCTGGTCACAGAGTTGCTCCCTGCCTTAGTTGGAGGCAAGCTGTTCAGGGATCTCCTGCTTTTCCCTCTGGAGAAGAGAAAACATCAGAGGGTAGATGTTCTGTAGTAACTAAAGATGGTAGTTAATCTGAAGTTCTCTAGCACACCTGACAGCCAGCATGCCAGCTGCTCCAATGATGTGTAGCCTTTGATGACACTTTATTTATATTATTCTTTAAATGTTTTTTTATTCCATATAGTTTTGGAAAAACTAAAATCTATCACTCTGAGTCACAGTGAGAAATGTCTTACTGGGTGGATGATTGGGCTAATTTTAGACTCTGTCCCTTGGGTATATTTAGAAACAATTTCAGGGCTGGGTTCTGTGACATAGTATGGAAGCTAGCAGCCAGAGGATCATTCAGTGGCCTTTATTAATCAGAATGTCTAGCTAGATTATCTAAGAATTCCTTCTTTATTTAAAATGAAATAAAGGAATAACCTCTAGTCCTAAAGAAATGTCTGTTTCAGCCCCTACTTCTGCAATGCTACTACAGTGAAAGATGCTGGTTAGTCTGAGAGCAAAATTTGACCTTCCGTTCATTGCTTTATAACTTGATTGTAATTCTTCACCATCTGTGTACAGTCTCTGTCAAGTTTAATGCATTAATGCTGCATGTGTTACATTGGTATTCTAGAAGTCAAACAATTCTTGTTAGATTTTTAAGCTAACCTCTTGCAGTAGCACTCATTTTATGTCAACAGGGCAGAGGATTTAATAAGAAATTCTGGCACTTTGACTAATGCGGTTTTTTCAGTTCTTTCCACTAATTTAATGAAGACAACCATTGTAGCCTTTTAAAAAACATGATCAGCCTTAGGTGACCTTAAAGGTATGAGCAGACTGTCAAGTATGAAACCAGAAGAGGAAAAAGTTTCCATATGTGGCTTGCAAGTCAGGAAGGCTGGACAGTGCTTTGAATAAGTATCCAGAATATCTGTGCCACAAAGAAATGGATGGGAAAGATAAGAGAGTAGTACCTACTGAAAGTTGTGTCCAGATTTGATAGCTGGAAGCTATAGAGACCTGAGATTGAAGAAATGTCTAACATCGCTAGAGAAGATAGCCATTTGAAGCAGACAGAGAAGAGTTGTGAGCCAGATTTCCTACCCAGATGATTCTGAACTAATGGGATACTGTTGAATCTCTTATGGCTGCACTGTAAGTAGCTCTGGGAACTCATCAGGGCATCATAGCCTGAGTATTGTCACCTGGAGAATCCACCTGCATCCTTCCTTCAGCTCATATGCCCATCCATTTCTTTGTGAGGATGCTGATGTTTCTGTCCAAAGGGTGAAGGAGCTGGTTCAATTTAAAACTATCTTTTTTTTTTCCTTTTGGTCAGGTCCAGTTCGACCAATATTCACTCCTTGGTCACAGCACAGCTTCACAAACGCTTGTGCCAGCACAGAAGAGAAGAACGTGTAAGGTGGAAGCACCCTAGGAGAGGAGTTGATGCCATACCCGTTGCAGGGATGTTGCAGGCCTTGTGCCCTCCAGACATCCCTCTCATGTAAATCTCTATTGTAGAAGAATGTTTGAGACAGTTTGATATATCTGCAATTCAAGATTTATTAATAAGATGAGAAAAATCAAAGGCTGATTTTAGCATCACATACTATAACAAGTGGCTTAGTAAAAAAGTGACCTAATTACACATTCAAGTTTGACGAGATTCACACTTAAGAAGGTATATCCAACCAAAGTATGTATATATGCATAAACACAAAGCATACAGACACAGAAATACTTGGCTAGTGTAATATGTAGATGCCCACACTCATAAAAGCCAATGCATAAAATCAAACACCTACATAGGCAGAGAGGTAGGTAAAAGCAACTAGCCTATAGTCATGATTTCCCACTTCAAGTGTAGAGTAAATACTCGCCATGTATTGGCATTTCCTAACGGGAAGGAGATGAGCCTTGAGGAGGTTGTCTCACCCAGGCTTTGCACCAACTTCATTGGCAGGTGGTCCTGAGAGGCATCACAACTCAGGGGAGATGCTTAATGCAGCCCACTGTGATCCAGGAGAGCTCAAAGGGTCTCATTTTGGATTGCTATTTATAGGGTCTGAGATAATTCTTTTAGGTACTTTTCCATTTCAACCTAAATTGAGTGTTGCAATATTCCGGTTTGCGCATGTCCAAAACTTGAGAGTCCTGGTATTTTTCCATCAGCAGTCCATGCACAGAACTTACTGGATCTTCGGGTCCTGGTATCCCCCCTCTAGGCACAACTCTGCTGGGTCATAAGAGGATTGACTGATCGTCCAAGAAAATAAGGAAAGGAGTAGAAGCCAGGTGTGCTGAAGGGATGCCTCAATGTTCTGGTCCACTGCAGGAGGTAGTTGTCCTTATTGTCCCCAGAGAATAGGGAAGGCAGGTGCTAGAAGTGTTAAGAGGGTGCCATAATGCTCTGGTACACTACCTTTCATAACCTGTACTTTTCCAATGGATTGCCATGAGGCCCAGGGAGGGGAGTTGCACCATGTATCAGGAGACCCATGAGTGAGGGACAATCACAACCCAGCAATCTCAAGCTACAAATGGCTGGAGCAAGTGCCTGGGCTAGCTTGTGCCCATATAACCACAAACTTGTCAAGATTCTATATAGAAAGGGAAATGCTTTTCTGCCCTTTCACAGGATTTCTCACAGAACCTTCTTTCATAACCTCAAATAAGGGAATTCACTCTGTCCAGCTGTGAAGGCTCTGAATATCACCCAAGTGTCTACAGCAGCCTTAAAGGTATGATGTTATGTCTTAAAGCACCATTTACATTAAAAGTAATATGGAAGGCCAACAACACTACATAATAAAACAGGTGGTCACACGATGATTGTTATTGTAATAGTTCCATACATCTGAACAGAATTAATACTATATTCAACTTCAGTTTAGGCATCTTCTGACTGTGGGATTTAACTATGTATATAGCAGTGGAGTGTTCTATAGCACTTGGTATGCTCCAATGTGACTCATTGGTATAAAAAAATAGCCAGGGGAAAGGATGAAATTGGCTTTTATTTTAACGTCTACTTGCATTTTCCTGGAATGGAGATGAATACATGAAGATTCATTGCCTTCGTTGTAATAAACCATTTTTCGTTAGACTGTCAAGAAATTGATGTTATTGATTCCTGGGTATTGTCTCCAAGAGCAGGTAATATAGAATGTATTTAAAATAATTGATTTTCAATTATTTATCCCTGAAAAAGTAAAATAAATATTAAACACTAAGTTAATGTTTATTATTAAAATTATTTCATTTCTAATTACCTATGCAACTATAGAATAGACATGGGAAAAAAAGTTAATATAAAAACTTTTTTTCCAGAGCTTTTGCTATTCAGTCACAGTGCAGTAATTCTAAAGCTGAATTATTGCATGTAGCTTTCAGATAACTCTGGATTTTTATCAACGGTATCTTTTTAAAACTTGGCTTTTTTATTGTGCCTTGAAATTCTGAACACACACAAGTCCTTTTGCAGCACAAGACTTCGTAACAATACGTTTGACAGTAGAAGAGTACTTCCATTCATATTACGGCTCTCATGGTCTACGGTCTGTTTGAAATGATAGTGAAAAACTCCTTTCAGAGGTTAAGAATTTGTTTATCATACTAGTGACAGCTGAAGTCAACCAGCCACAACGAAAAGCAAGTTATCATGTCAGTTTGCAATGGGATTTCTTATGTGACAAGATTGCTCAGGTGCAAGGGAGATCCCCTGTGAAGTCATAAATGTTTACATTTTAAAATGAAACCATGATTAGAAATGCTCTTTAAAGAGTCAGTAAAAACATACTTGTTTCAAGTTGGGCTTTGCCTGATGTATCAGGCTTTTGCTGTTAAATCTTAGATATTTTAAGGCAGTGATGTGACAGGCATGCAGCTGTAGTCCACAGGAAATGACTAAATGGCCCAAACCTTGAAAAACAAGGCATGATGTACAGTAATGATTAAAAGATTTTAAGGTAGAGCTAATGAAATGTAAATTATTGCCAAATAAACGTTTTCCTTCCTGAATTAAATGTATCTGTTTGAAGAAGAATGACCATAAGCCATAGATCATTTTAGAATAGGTTGACCTGATTAACCAAGATATTTTAAAAAAATATTTATTTCTGTTACAGCCAGAAATTCTTAGAGTTCAAGGTTAAATTTTCCAGCACAGAAAGGCATAAGCTATTCATGAAGTATCAAAAGGAGAATAAGGGTGGTGAACATAGTAATTTATAATATAATCAACCCTTCAAACTTGCATATGCAAGAAGAATGAAAAAGCTCCCCATTAAAAGGGTATGTTTAAGCAAATATATGCAATTACCCTACTCAGGCTCTAGTTAAGAAAACCATGTAGACCCATGTTTATCTTTAATAGGTGTCTAATTTCATAGTTGTTTAGCAGAGCACATAAATGTACTTAAAGATATGTTTGTAGATTTTTCTGTGCAGACTCAAAACCAGTACTGGAGTGTAGCTTCTAGGGAATGACGGACATGATTGGACCTTTAAAGACCATCTGGTCCAACTCCCTGCCATGGCCAGAGACATCTTTCACTAGATCAGAGTAATCTGATCAGAGTAATCTGATTAGAGGGATGGGGCATCTAAAATTTCTCTGGGCAACCTGTTTCAGTGCCTCACCACCCTAATTGTAAATAATTCCTTTCTTATGTTAAATCTAAATCTACCCTTTTCAGTTAAAAACCATTGCACCTTGTCACATCTTTTTTGCCGCTTTGTTTTCTTCTTCTGACTGGTCTTAAAAAGGACTCTAGGAATGAAGAAGTGCATCATCTGTTCTTGCTTCCACGTGCTTTCCTTCTGTACAAGTTCCCCAGACCTCAGGGACTCTACTTTCCCAAGTCCGGGCTGAAACCCTCGCTCCTTTAGAGGGGAACTTTAAACCTTGCAGGCTTCAATCAGTTGGATCAAAGTTGGACAAATCTAGTCTCAGTTACAACGTGATCATGTTATTTGACTTAAGCTATTCCCATTTGAATGGATAATCATTAATATTTAACAGACTTCACTTATCTCAGCCCTTGAAGATACGTGACACTGGATGACCTCTGACTGACATGTGCCAAGAGGCACTAAATGACAGTTTCTTAGTGAGAACAACTAAGATTCAGAAGGTGTACAAAGAAAATGTAAATTGTGATAGAAAGCAGAGACTTTGTATTTCAGGCAAACAATTTCAAATAATAGGAAGAAAAAACATGAAAATTTGGTCAAATGAACAGCTTTTTCCAGTATAATTACTAATAAGAAATTAAAGAGAAGGTGTTAGTTGTAGTACATTTTAAATTTCAATTAAGAATCCAACACTATAGCACATTAAAATAATTGGTTAAATGACAACTAGGAAAAAAACATATCTCAGGACCAAATGGATTAGTAAAAAGAAGCCCACATACAGAACAGATATTTATTATTTATGTCATAACATTACTAAATGCATAAGTCCTGAGTTAATGCTGAACACTGTACAAAACAATGAACAAATAGTTCCAGTTCCCAGATTTTTACATGTGGTGATTTCCAAGGTGTTCCAGCGATCATTATTCTATGTGTCTGATGCCTTACCTTGTATCTCCTTTTTACCACAGCTCTCTGGTTGTTAAGCTACTTGTGGGAACATAGCAATATCACACATAAGCATATATATATTTGTGTTTATGTATATGTGCAACAATGTTTCTGGTTGGATGAAAGGGAGAAAATCTTTGAGAAGAAAGAAAATGTGAAGAGTAAAAGGAGAGCAACTGATGAGATGGAGGAATTTGAAATAGAATGAAGGTAAAGAGACGGTATTGGTTAGTACTTAAAGCCATACAAATTTTACTCAGAGGACATGAGTTTTACTTGCTACGAGCACCTTTGTGCAAACCAAGTCTTGTGCTTCTGTTTTCCAATTTGTAAATTGGAAATACTTGGTGACCACATTGGTACAGCCCTTTGAAATGTACTGATTAAAAAAAGAGATAACATATTCATCGTATCCTGTTCATAAAAAACATTTCTCCATGACAAATTAAATGACAGTAAAGGCCTATAGGAAGATGGCTAATGAGTTAGGTGGGTAGGAATAGAGAAGTCGTACTGGAGAGACATGGAGAACAAGATCATAAAACAGGCAAGAGAAGAGAGAAAATTAGGAAAATAAAACAAAATTATATAAGAAAAATTGGGAACCAGAAACAGATAACAGATAAAAGATGCAGAAGAGGAGCCTGAACAAGGAAAACAAAGAAAGGAGTAGGGAAAGGTCAAAATACATCTTCCTAGCTGATTTATTTAGACTATTCATATTTGTTCCAGTCTGCCTTCCTGGGCTGCTTTCAGGAAGTGATTTATTGTACAGTCTTGTATTTCCAACAGTTTTTCTTTTCACCTGCTCAGTAGCAATGCTTCTAAAAATGCTTCACCTCTAAAGATCCAGTGCACTAAAGGCTAGCCTTTTCCTATGAGATGTGACACCAGGACTGAGTAATGCTGTAGAGAGAAATGCTCAGCCCTGTGGCCTACTTGAGGCATGTTAGCTTGTAAAGTTTGCATATAACACAGAGTCTGCAGGAATTCTGTGTTCTTCTGTAATAGTAGAACACAGGGTTTTCAAGAAAAATAAAACAAATATTTTGTTTTCTCCCATAAAAATGTTGGGTCAGTCAAAAAATATTTCACACTTTCATCAGTTCGAGCTTTACATTGAGTTGCACAGGATTTACCCTGTGGTATTTACAGTCTCTTAAAAATGTAGAGATGTCTCACTCTCGACATCTCACTGTTGCTGTCACTTAGCTTTCGTGAGGTTAGCAAGTCCAGTCTTTCTTCATCAATTAATTCTGCTAGCTCTGGAAGGTCTTCTGAATGCTTTTAATTGACAACTTTCCTAGAAGGCTATATTCATTCCCAGCCTTGTGGCTTCATCTTCTCTGCCTTAATAACTCTCTTTGGGGTAACATATTTCAGATTTAAATCTGAATCAATTGGATAACGTTTGATCTTTGTATTGCATGGCTGCCTTCACGTTGTCACTGTCCCCTGTACTTGCCCTTTTTCATTTTATTCATGAAGTCTTTAACTTTTTTGTCATCAGGACAGGCCTTTTCAAATCTCTGCGCTTGAAAATAGAAAGTATTTTTTTCGATATTTTTTCGATAGGTATGATTTGGCCTCTCGTCTCTAAATGTTGTTTTCCTGAATCTCAGTTTTTGTTAGTCAGACATAAGGCCCTCAATTCTTCACTCTTTTTATCACATAGGTATATTTTCTCTTTTGTCATACACCTTGCACTTAGATATTGAAATACGAATAAGTAACAGTTTTATATCTAATCTGCTGCTTTTAATTTGTGTGTGGAAAGTCACGCTAGTGTACGGTGTGTAGGGCTATGTGTCATCCACTCTCAGTTTTTAGTTCATTAAGGTTCTCCCTTGTACTTTAGGTATGCTACTGCCAGATATTTTCATTGGACACAAATGTCAAATTCACCTGTCTTTCCCTATTGAACCCTCAATATGTTTTCATTGCAAGTTTTTAAATCCCAAAGAGTTCCTTGTATGTTAAGCTGCCAGACCAACTAGTTAAGAGACAATAAGTCTCTTAAAAAGGGTCTAATTCTGTAAGGGAGCTGAGCATTATTAGGCTGTACTGGAGGTACTGGGAACTATGATTCTCAGGAACTCTGGGTGTATGTTCAGTATCCTGGAAGATCATGTAATTATTTCAAGACTTCTCATGAAAAATGCAACCTGTCAAGTGTTGTAGGATGTTGGTATGAGCTTCTAAACCACTTTTGCTCAGTTGGATCAAATTTTCCACAACATTTTTTTCTTAATTGCAACATTGTTAATAGATCAGAACTAGCATGAGGCACAGCACAAACTGACTGACATGTGAGGACAACAGTAATGAGGATAGATGAGAAGTACCATGAGGCAGTAGGTAATGCTGAGCAGCATGAGAAACAGTAGCCTTGGTGTGACAATGACCTGGTCACTATTGGCATTTGATAGCATCCTGTCAAAGAAGAATGGTTGCTGTGCTGCTTTGAGGAAGTACGTGGGTCCATCAGATTCATGCAGCATATGGCAGATTGTCCAGCTGCTGCATGGTGGCAGTTGGCCTCTCCATACTGAGTGACAGATGACCAAGTAGCATGCATTTATTGTGGTAGAGATAGAGGAGGTTATGGAGCCATGCAGAGGCCTTACATTTTTCCAGGATAATGGAGGAAAAAGCTACATAAGGATGGGAGAGAACACTAAGAAATCAGCTCCAGCCTTCCAAGTTTTAATTGTCAGCCAAGCAGTCAGAAGGAAATACCAGACAGGGACTGCCTTAGACAGATCCGGACCTGTTTCATATAGAAAGCTGGTTCTGTGAATTATCTGCCAAGAAATCGGCCTAATGTTCTTCATTTCACTGTGAATATATGAAGTGGAGCCAGAAAAACAAGCATCTTTCTCCCTCCCTCGCTCCCTCCCTCCTTCTTTCTCTCAAGAACTTTGATGCGACATCATACTGAATAAATAGTGATCTATTTTTTCCTCAAATGATTTGGCTGGTATTATAGGGCCCATGGTATGTGCCCATGGCACATTATCCTGCCCTGTGAAGCATGGGAAGCAGCTGTCAATGAACAAGGCTGACTGCTGGAATGAGCTTGCTGCTCCATGTGGCTGGCAAGGCTTTGCTGAGCACAGCAGTCAGGTGGACCTTCTGCCTCTGCTAGCCCAGCTAGAGTCTGCAGAGCCAGCTGTGTATCTTTACAGCATTGTATTGCTATCACCTCCAACACAACCCTGCATATTTGTGAAAGTGGAGGTCGGCCAAGAGGTAGCTTAAAAGAGGAAAAGTAGACCAAGTCTAGTCAAGACCATTGCTGCACCTGTGTGAAAGTGAGCAATCACGCATGCACCTACCTCTCAGACAAGTGAAAACCTAGGCTGTGCAGTTTGGGGTTATATGATGTCTCTGTGTACAGAGTGATGCTACGGAAAAAAAAAATCATGTTTTCTTACACATTGTCAGCATCATTAAGAAATATTGCTGTCACTTACAGTCATGCATATGGGAAGAAAATCTCAATAGAAGTGCAAAATGCATACATAACAAAAGGAAAATAAACTGTTGACTTCATTAAGACCTTGCTGATTTAGATGGCTGAATGAAAGAGCTTTTATATCTTTCCAAGATATATGTTTCTTCTAGAGTCCAGATGTGAGAAAGTGTGCATGTTACAACACATATAAAAATATGACACATATTCTTGTGTTACACTATCTTGGCAGCCAGTGGGATATTATCCAGTCACTTACCCATTGCCTTTTATAAATGCTGCAGGAAATTCCAGCTTTTTTCCCCTGGTTCACCTAGAAACTTAATTTTGTATCTGAAACCTACAATCATGTTATGGTTGTCTATTTGCAAATGTTTCGAGTTTGGTGGGAAGGGAGGATGATTGGAGATTTGCATTTTCAAAGGGCACCTTTTCTGTTCCAGACCTGTAATTGTTCATCATTCCTAATTACAGATTGTAAATTCTATGAATAATTGCCTATTTTATTCACAAAACCACATGTTCTATTCAACCGAAATGCAAGTTTTGGGGACTGCAATCCAAAATCTAGAAATGAATGTTAATTTTATCTTCTGAGCTTTTGATTCTCCTCACCAAATATTCATGTAGTCTATACAGAAGCTTTTAGTTGAGTGTGAGACTTCCTCAACCAACTATGTAGAAGATTTGGAAGATACATTCCTTGAAAGAGCTGTACCTTAAATTCCTACATTTTAAGCTATGTATAGGAACCAGAGAAGTTCTTTTCTAAAGAAAAACACTACTAACATTGCAGTAGTTTGATATTTCTGATGGCTCTTCAGATCAACAAGATATAGGTTTAAAAAAAATCCATTTCAGAGCACCAAGATTACCTTGAAAATTTGCTTTAGGTTTAGAGCTGTATCTCTCCCTTTGATCTGTTGTAAGTAACTGAGACTTGGTGTGTGACGGAACACAGATGCTGCCTGGATATTTTTGAAGTTAAATACTTAAGTGGTTGAGGAAAAAAAAAACAGTTGTGGCACCAAAATTAACAGCATAATGTACATTTAAATAAACTGTGGGATAAATTCAACAGGGTGGGACAGCATTTATCAAGTTGTTTTTTTGTTAAATTCAACTAGTTTAGAAAAATGAAGCATCACAGTAGTGAGGTACAAGACATGTTTATTTCCCAGGAAAGTGGCTGTTAGTTCTTGCGCCTCTTTATAATATGTTCATACAATGTACTCTGGGCAAACACAACCTTTCTTTTATCTGACTTGAAGTTGTGCAATTGTCAAGATTAATCTAATAATTACTGCCAGGAAAGATTATCTCAGTTTATTAGCTTGAATTTGGAATTGCACTACAGTGGTTGCATGGGCTTTTTTTGGCTCACAGCAAATTCAGATAAGGTAGTGACCCCCTTGGACAATGCCATCAGATGTTCTACTTGGTGGTATGTGTATGCACCAACAAATGTTTAAAATCTCAGAAATAATAACATGCTGCAGTAAACAGAATCAGCTTTCATTAGTGGCATGGTTGAATGGTGCTTTTACATGATTGTAATGCTAAAATAAACATGATATGGTGAATATGTAAAATCATAAGAGGCCATGATCCTAACTGTAACCTCCCCTTCCAAAGGTGTTAGATGTCCTTACGTGCAGCAGTGAGAGAGGAGCTGAGTTGAATGAAATTACACAAGCCTCTGCTTAAGCCCTGGGACTGGACTGCTCCAGCACTGAGCGTGGGCTTCGTGGGCACAGGAAAGATACCTGTACTTACTATGTGCAGGAGATGTTGGACACCATTCTGCAGGAGAGAGTCAACTGCTGGGCTAGGGGTGCGACACAGAAGCCCTTGCTGGCTTCACACTGCTCTGCTAAGCTGGTAGTGCTGACTGAATACGTGGTTGTAAGAAGAGAAGGTGAAACTTGACATGACCCTTTTTTATATATTTGCAGATATAGCTCACACAATCGTAGAGAACTAGGCTTTTGAAAATCCTCACTTCTTGAAAGCTTATGGTATTGGTTATGCTGTATTGACTGTTATATTATGTGAATATAATTTATTGAACATATGCATAAATTGGGCATATTGAACATTTAACACTGCATATTGTAAAGTCCGTTTTTTAGGAAACCAGGATCAGATTGTAGTTTATGTCAAACTTTTGACCAGGCCATAAGGAAAAGCATCACAATTCTCTGAATGACAGATAATTCTTGTCTGGAAGTTGCCACCCAAATTTGCCATATCTAATCTTGTCACATGAGATTGATAGAATGAATGGGTTTGAGTAACAAATGTTATAAAAATATTGCTCTAATTATACTAGTAATTGGTGTTAAATTTTATTAAATAAATGCAGTGGTGTCATAAAAAAAATGAAGAAAACTAGTTATGATTGTTTTCATTCATGGGATCTTATTTGTTTTCTTTAATGCTGGGGGCTAGAGAATGATATGGTGAGTCCCATAATAAAAGCAGCCCAAAAATAAGGGAAGAATTGTAGCTGGATTTAGCTTGGACTTTTCATTTTTCAAGCCTTGAGTCCACCACCACTGAGAATAGAATATAACATGTAGCATCCTGCCATTATTTGCTATGACCTGGCTCAGCCAAAATTCCACATTCATGTGTCTGTGATGCTGAAATGTCAATTTGGATGCATTTTTCTTCTGCCTTATGTCCCTTGAATAATAAAAATATTGGTATTAATATACTGGCCTAACTAAAAGCCCCATCCCTTTCAGCTGACTAAAATGAGTCACTGTCTTTTCTTTTATACACTGGATATCATTTAGCTCTAGAGATCAGTTTATATGACAAATTAGCTGTCATTCAAGTAAAAATAAATCTTGCCAGAAATACATTCCATGCTCGTGTCCATGTTGACAAATAATATGACAGAGATGACGGATAATATGGGTTCTCTTTAGATGCTGATGATGTCGTTATATCTTATCTTGGGACTTTCATGGGTAATTTTATCCCGGATTTAGATCAGGTTTTACTATCACCTCAATCTGCTGTCTCCAGAGCTACCTAGCTTTAGTCCCTGAAGTCCAAGAGGAGAGTCAAGAATTACTGGCAATTTAAGCTAAATCCTAAAGTTCATCGTAAAATTGCATTGGGCTTTCCTCAAGACATAGGATGTGAAGACCTGAGTTCCTGTGACTGAGATAGCCACTTACTGCATCGGAATTGGAGTAGAGCAGTACTGCCCTCTCTGAAAGAAATGCTGAGGTGTGGCTATAGCTGCCACTTTGGGGTGCCCCCCAAGCTGTTCACCCCAGCTTTGGGGTGAACAGAGCTTTACTGACCATCCTTGTCTGGATTATATTTCTCTTTTTATAGTGAATTCCAGTCAACAATGTTAAATGGTGTCAGTATGAGAGCACTGAGAAAAATATGTCCTATGACAGTCAGAAATCATTGGTCAGATGGCAAGTTGGATGGGGTCAAAAGGCCAGGGTGGATGGGGCTTTGAGCAACCTGGCTTAGTGGAAGGTGTCCCTGCCCATGGCAGAGGGGTTGGAACTAGATGATCTTTATGGTCCCTTCCAACTCAAGCCATTCTGTGATTCTATGATACCCTTTCTGTCAGCATGTTACAGGAATCAGCAGAGGACAGACCTATCTGTAAGAGTGGTGGACAAACTAATGTCAGAGATTTCCATGATGATATTGTTGTGGCATGGACAGAGATATCTTAAGCCTGGCCTTGATCCATATGTTTTACTTGGATTGTAGAAGAAATAGCCAGCACTCCATTCAAAGTTTAACTGGTTATCTAAAGTGGAACAGAACATCAGTTAAAATAATTTATCTTTAGGAAAGAGAAATAAAAAATTCAATCTTGTAAGGCACAGGCCAGAAGAAGTAGTTAAAATACTAGAACAAACAATGAGGTGGACATTCTGCAAGTTTTTGAAAGAGATAAATGCAGAAAGGCAGTATGGATTCATAAAAATAAATCATGTCAAGCTAACTTGGTTTCTGCCTTTGATGAGATAATAAGCTTCATAGAAAAAAGGAATGAAGGGGACATATCTCTTGACTTCAGCAAAGCATTTGACATTACTGCACGTCAGAAAAAAAGCAGCGTGGTTAATGCTTTTGAAATTGTTAGACAGATGGCTGACTAACTGCAATTGAAGAATAATTATTAATGCAGCTCAGGCAAACTGCAAAGTGCACTCATATCATAGGAGGATTGGTGTTTTATCTAGCATTAAGCAGATACAGATATTCACCATATCTCCACAAAAATGGCTGGAGAATGTGCTAGTACTGGCCAGAGATTTTACATCATGGTGTATGTCCAGCCCAGTCAGTACAGCAGCATGCTGCTCAGCATGGCTGAATAGAGCAGAGGCAGTGCAGGGCAGGTTAATGAGAAAGAACTAATTAATTGCTAACATAATTATTTACTAATCTTTCCTGAGTTGCAAGAGACTATGGTACAAATTACTATAGATTCCCTTGCAGCAGTCCTAAATCAATCTTTTGGTTTGCCTATTTTTGCCATTTTAACCTACTCTTCTGCCTTACCCATTATCTCAGACCCACCATGAGTTCCTCTCCTTTTCTTGCTGGGTCACTATGTATTGTCCGTTCCTTCCTAATCCTTCACTAACCTATCATAGTCTCTGCCCTGACTTTGGTTGCACTTAGTCCTTCCAAAATTCTTCTGTCCCATGAATTCATACTATCAGTGGTATGTGAGCCTCCCTGCTGTCCCAGTGTGCCCTTACGCTCATGCCTTTCCAGCTGTCTTTCACTTCATCGTCTCTAGCACTCCTGAATCTTCTTCAGGGAGCCCCATCCTCATGAAGCTCCAGGAAGACTCAGAAGCCAGCTCTTCTCTGAGGCTGGTTCATGGTTTGGAAAATGCTTTGGTCAACTAAAGCAAATAGAAAAAAATACATGTATTTTGGATATTATGTTATGTTATGTTATGTTATGTTATGTTATATTATATTATATTATATTTTATTTCTGAGAATGTCAAAGAATACATATCTGCTTCCTGGATGATTGGGGCATGGTTCAGTGCCTCACATCTTCCAGCAAAGTTTCTTTTGCCTGTCCATGTAATAACTTTAGATAATGATCCCCATTGTTACTACTTATAAAGTTTTAGGACCAGGAGAACTATTCCTCTGGTACCCCATCCATTTTTTCCCTTAAGTCAATCAGCCATTTTTTTCTCATAGTTATAGCTTGTCCGCTGTCCTTCATAAAATGAAAATTAAAAAGTCAGTTAAAGGGTAGGAAGTTTTAATCCCCATCAACAGATACTTTTTTCTAGATAAACACATAATCAGGTCAAACATCAAAGGTTCTTGTCATAAGCTTCTATTTATTGTTATTTTTATTTTATGCAACAAATTGTAGTTAAATTATTTTTCCTGAATAATACAGCACTGCAATATTGTTTTACTTTGGGTATTCTGCTTCATCTTTTGTTATTTCCTGCATCTTAGCTATACGTTCACTGACATGACTGGATATACAGTGATATAATTTTGTACTTTTCCCTTCTAAGAAGTATCTTTCAAGCCATTGCCCTTCTGAAGATCCAATTTACATGCTTATGTTACAGCATTTGATTTTGATTGAAATGATTGTTTCACATGTATTCCAAGATAGATGGCTAAAAGCTTGAGTTGGAGAAGGACATTGAAGTAGTCAACTTTAATTAAGTCCTCTGTACCTTTACGCATATACAGATGTCAGAGATGTGCACAGGAATTATGTGATGCGCAGCAGATACACTAAATAGCTTTTCTGCAGCTGTGAAGGGGGAAAATAGTTTCTGCGTGTCTGTGAACTGAATCACAGAATCAGAACCCCACCACAGAATGGTGGGGTTTAGAAGGGGCCTCTGGGGATCATCTAGTCCAACCCCTCAGCTAAAGCAGGTTCCCCTAGATCAGGAACGCATCAGAGATTAAGAGAAAAACGTAATCTGTGCATTTAAAACAATCCTGTAGGCACAATAGCTCTGTGGCACCGTGGCAAAAGTTACTTATATTCTGGTAATATATCACAATCAGACTCTGTATTCCTGGTATCACAGAACGTTGAAGAGATTTTTGGATCTTGGATCAGATTTGAGAAGAATATTTTTTAAAAAGTATTAAAAAATAAAAGCACACATATGTTCTATTAAAGCATTGCCCTATCATCAACAGCATGAAGAAATTTATAGAATCACAGAATCACAGAATGGTAGGGGTTGGAAGGGACCTCTGGGGATCATCTTGTCCAACCTCCCCTGCTAAAATATGTTTGACTAGAGCAGGTTGCATAGGAACATGTCCAGGCGGGATTTGAAAGTGTCCAGAGAAGGAGACTCCACACCCTCTCTGGGCAGCCTGTTCTAGCACTCCGTCACCATCACAGTAAAGAAGTTTTTCGTTATGTTTAGGTGAAACTTCCTTTTAACCCATTTTTCCAGAAATTACAGGCCTGGATTCTCTTGCCTTAAGCATGCATATTGTTTCTGGTTTATCTTAAATAAGAAACATTTACTGTATCTTTTTGTATAGCAGTATCTCTTAAATGAGCATTTGATAGAGCAGTTCATACAGCTCTTATAATATTTTGTCCTTTGTAGATTGAGTCTTCCCCAAGTAAGGAAATCTTTTTAAGGGTAAATGCTTAATAGACCATCAACTGGGATGACATAATTCAAGAAAGGCTTTTGTTGCCTGAACCAAATTCAGCTTGCTAGATGAAGTGCTAAAGTAAAAAATTGCTTCTTGGGATATTGGCTGATTACCACTTTGAGAATCTGTCACTTGTAAAAGTAGCTGGATTGACAGACCAAATATTTGAACAGCACTTAAACACCCTATGTTGGCAGTTGCATAATGCTCACATATCCAAGTGTCTTGTAGCAAGGTAGCAATTTGTATTTTTACATTGTGCTTAGGATCATATTATTGATTCATGTTAAATTTCTTGCTGCCTGTCCAGTAGCAAATAAAATATGGGAATTTTAATGTAGTAAAAATTGCATTTTAAACTTTTCTTGAAAGTTGAATTTACCTTACCTCAAATGCATTTATTGGAAAGTCTTGGAATGCTCAGACCTTGTAAACAGATTGAATTGTGATAGTTGCAGTTGAGCTTCATGTTTTCTGCCCACAAGCAAGTAGCTGCTTCTGTGAAAAACATTGTTATGTTGGAAATTAATTATTTCAGTATTATCAAGGCAAATAAAATTATTATTATTAAATATTAAAATATTTATTAAGCTAATATGTCATTTCAAAGTTGCAAGGTAAAAGTAACAAAACCCATTGTAATAAGATAAATAAGGAAGACGAAACTTAGATACATTAGTTTATTACTTAGATGAATACAATCACTTTGATAATATCTGCCTGGTTAGCGCTGGTGAGAAAGGCTTAACAATTAAGGTTGCTTGCAAAATAGGTCACAAATGACCATTTCATCAGAAAAGTTCAGAAAATAATCACTTTAATTGTTATAATTTATTTTAAACAGTTAGTCTTACATATTGCTTTTGCATGTCACAACTAAGTAAAACATCCTGTGAGAGTTACAGCAAGAGAGTAATATGTGCTTGATCTCATAGAAAGAAGAGATGGTCAAATATCTGATCTTTTTCTGAAATCCATTTGTCCAGGTTACCGTATTGTCAACCCACATCCTTGTGATCTAGTTCTCTTTGTTCGAAGTGAGAAATGAATTAGGAGCAGAACTTCTAATCTAGGTACCATATCTAGGGGAGCTTAGAGAAAAGCAAGAGTTGAAGCTGACTGAAGTTCCCTCTGACTCATCCTGCCTTGTTTGCAAGTACTACTGACTGAAGCAGGAACAGGTCATCCACCTGCAACTTCAAAACTGGCTTGCAGGCTTAGCCTCCTAGACCACATATAAAAACTGATGACCCGGAGAGGAAAAGTTGAGGATGCTGAAGTGGAAGCCTGGCCAGGGACTAGGCCAGGCTCCTCTGAGTGTTGTGGCAGATCATGGCCAGAGAGAAGACGGAGGTGGTAGAGCAGGCGGCAGAGGGGTTTGCTCAAGAGAGGACTGGGTTTTGCTGGCCGAAGATCTCATCTTGTGGGGCAAAAACCAGCAGTTTATACACCTACTTACGGTGCCTCTTCCCTACCTCAGCATCTCCTCTACCCGCTTCTCCTGAGCCTTCCCCGCTGCCTGATATCTTCTCTCCCTTGATCCCTCCTCCATTGTAGCAGGGCAGTGTAAGAAATGTGGGACCACTTATGAAGCACAATTTTATTTCAATTGTGTTATATTTCCCTACTGTGACCTAAAGAGTACAGTGAAATTTCAGGAATTACGGGTGCTTGGCGAATAAGGCTAAGGAGGTTTATGACATACAGAGAGTGGCTGGGATTGTAGGGTGAAAAAGACAAGACAGAATTGGATCCTGATCTCTAAAGACTTTAAAATTACTTCTTGTAGCCATCACTGGCAATGGTTTGAGCCTGTTCTTCTCTCTCAGTTGTAAAGCAATGGGTGAAATGCTCTGGAGAGCATTTAGATTTTTTTTCCTTTTCACATATGAATGCATTAATCTAATATTTCAGTCTGATTTGGTTCAGTGCTTCTTAATGCCTAACTACACTGCCTGACCTATATTGAGGAGAGAAGTTGATCTCTTCCTGTGGTTATAAACTACACTCTGTAGCATCCTTTTTGTACCATTCGATTCTGGCTCGTGGCTGATGCTTTTCCATCTTAGTCCCAGTATCTGCACTGTCATTTATTTTTACCATTTAATGTTTTTTTCACAGAATGATGTATGTGGATGATTTTGTTTTGATATGAAATCAGAACACTGCAGTCTCTGTTCAACCAACAAGTGGCTTTCTGCCCTTTATTTGAAGAACTGGAAACTGCTGAATTCAGACGTATTTGTCTGGTAACATATTTGCTGTCTGTACATAGGGTTAAAAAAATCTGGCGACTTTGCAGTTGTAATTTTTTATTTCAGCCCAGCAATTCCTTTCCAGATGCATGTATTGTGATCACAGCCAGGAACAGACCCATTGCCATTTAGTCTCTTTTCTAACCATACATTATCTTAACGTGGAATAAATCCATTTCATATTGGTTTCCCTAAAGCCATGCAGGAATGAGACCCTCACTTCCTGCTTTTGGGTTCTGCACTACACCTTGCAGCACAGAGAAAAGAAGAAGAACATTAAAGTTAGGACTGTAGGCAAAACGATAGAAATTACAAACTGGGTGTAAAAACCTTTTTTTTTAATCTATGCATGAGAACTGCAATGTGTTGTCCAGTTTCCATATACTAGTAAAGAAGCTGGAAATACATAATCTTATAACTTACATCCTGCTCTGAGTGTCTAATTGCACAAGTGAATCCAGTCCTGGTTTCCAAAAATGTGTCTTCTTCTGGCCTTTTTTTCTCTTTGTAGAACTCAGCCACCATTGGAGAAAAAGCACAGAAAATGGGAGCGTTGTGTCACAGAATCACAGTATCAGAGAATGTTAGGGGTTAGTAGGGACCTTGAAAGATCATCAAATCCAACCCCCCTGCCAGATCAGGATCACCTAGACTAGGTTACACAGGAACACATCCAGGCAGGTCTTGAATGTCTCCAGAGAAGGAGACTCCACAACCTCTCTGGGCAGCTTGTTCCAGTGCTCTGTCACCCTCACAGTGAAAAAGTTTTTCCTTATGTTTATGTGGAACCTCCAATGCTCCAGCTTGCACCTATTACCCCTTGTCCTATCACTGGACATCACAGAGAAGAGCCTGGCTCCATCCTCCTAGCACTATTTATAAACATTAATGAGGTCACCCCTCAGTCTCCTCCAGGCTAAAGAGACCCAGCTCCCTCAGCCTTTCCTCATAAGGCTGATATTCCACTCCCTTAATCATCTTTGTGGCTCTGTGCTGGACTCTTTCAAGCAGTTCCCTGTCCTTCTTGAACTGAGGGGCCCAGAACTGGACCCAGTATTCCAGATGTGGTCTCACTAGGCAGAGTAGAGGGGGAGGAGAACCACTCTGGACCTACCAACCAAACTTCTTGTAGTACACCCCAGGATGCCATTGGCCTTCTTGGCCACAAGGGCGCATTGCTGGCTCATGGTCATCCTGCTGTCCAGCAGGACCCCCAGGTCCCTTTTCCCTGTGCTGCTTTCCAACAGGTCAGTCCCCAACCTGTACTGGTGTTTGATGTTGTTTTTGCCCAGATGCAGGACTCTGCACTTGGCCTTGTTATTTCACTACATTTCTCCCTGACCAACTCTCCAGCCTGTCGAGGTCTCGCTGAATGGCAGCACAGCCTTCTGTTGTGTCAGCCACTCTTCCTAGTTTTGTGTCATCAGCAAGTTTGCTGACAGTGCACTGTGTTCTCTCACAGTCCTCACTACCCAGTCATCCAGACCATGCTTCCTCAGTTTATCTGCAAGGATGCTGTGGGAGACTGTGTCGAATGCTTTACTGAAATCAAGATAGACCGCATCCACTGCTTTACCATCATCTATCCACCTGGTTATGTCCTCATAAAAGGCTATCAGGTTGGTCAAACATTACTTTCCTGTGGTAAAACCATGTTGACTGCTCCTAATGACCCTTTTATCCTTGATATGTCTAGAGACAGCACCAAGGGTAAGTTGTTCCATCACCTTTCCAGGGACAGAGTTGAGGCTGACCGGTCTATAGTTACTCGGGTCCTCCTTTTTGCCCTTTTTGAAGACTGGAGTGACATTTGTGTCATGAAGGTTTGAGAGCCAAGTCAAACCACTCAAGGGCAAATCTTGCTAAAGGCTATCTTCAGGTCTGTCTGTGAAAATGAATTTTGTTTTCCAACAGATCATTACTTTCCTTTGGGGTTTAAGGATCTAACCTAACCTTTGCACAGCTATACACTGTGTCTATGTTAGTAGTGAAACCAATGAGAGTGGCTTAGCAGAGTAAAACCATTGGTACTGAGGACTCAATGTCCACACTACACATATTTCAGGAATTATATGGCAAAAATCCTGTTGTCTGCTCCAGCAGACTGATGTTCATCCACTTGTGTTGGAGGCCCTCCTGGAAAAGTGTCTTCAGGTTCACGTGCTTTAAGACTATAACATGAACCAAAGCTCATTAAGTGACCAGGAGATTTGTTTCAAAAGTACACTCGTGATCTGAATCAAAACACTAATGCAGATGCACAGTATGAGATCTTCTACCAGGTCATAAGCCTCATAAAGTTTGAGGCCTAATGACATCCCAGTATTTGAGGTTGAAGGTGTAGTCTGTAATATGTAAGGAATTGTGAATATACCTTAAATCATGCCACCTCTTGGGTTTCAAGAGCACTTTAAAAGCTGTACAGTTCATAAGATGTATTTTGTATTGTGCTATATTTTAAGGCCTCATCCATTTCTCCATGGGCAGCAGCTTTTAAGCAGGCAGGGTAATTATGCTAAAGTGCTAGTAGTATTTGAATCACACAGTAGACATTTTCATGTTTTTATGCAAATACAGATCACTGCTTATCTCTATAATTTAGAAAACTGTTTTCTTTGCCAAAGTGGTTTGGAAATCTAATGGTACATTTTGTTTGCAATTTGCACTGGGTGAATATTGCATTTTCAACCTGAAGAAAGAAGAAAGCACAATGCTGAGGGTCATCTGAGAAGCTGCTCATTTGTGTGTATATTCACATCAGAAGTGTGCCCAACCCCTATTCCCTGGTAGGTGAAGGCATACAGCTCATTCCTCTAACACAGACTCTAGCAACATTACAGCTCTAGAATTTTCTTGTTTAGAGTGCAAATGCATTATATTTACAGGTGATTTCTCACCAGCAGTTTATACCAAGTATCTTTTGTTTCCAAAGCCCTCTGTGAGCCAACTGGCAGGCGACTACTTTTCTTCCCTTGCACTCTCACAGCCAGTTTTTTGATTTTCTTTTATTCCTGTTCATGGGGATGGACTGTGGAAGGTCAGTCATCAAGCTCAGTCATGCTAAGGTCTGTGAATTGCATAATTTAAATTCAGGAGCAAGGCCCGGATGGCACAGGGCTTTTCAGATCTGGTTCATGCACTTAAGAGTCACAGCAATTGCTTCCTCCTGTGGTCCCATTCTCAGCATTAGCAGACACAGATACCCGCTTGAATCCCAGTGCCAGAGACAAGGTGTGTAGTGTCGGGGAAGAAATGCTGGGGAAATGAGGTATTGAGAACAGATTTCACTTGGGACTGTTTCACCTTAAATATTGTGGTGAATTATGTGATGTTTTTCCTTCTGGGAAGCAGTTTTGGTTCTTCACTGCATGTATTGATAGTGAAGTGGGGAAAGATAAGGGACATGAAGCATCCTTTCAGGGGATGTAGAAGTTTCATGGTAGATGCATGAGACTGCTAATGCAAAGTCTTTCAGCCCGTGTTGGTTTTAAGATTCCTTTTCTGGATGGTTCCAGTGTTGGATGGGTTTAGAATTTTCCCTCTATTCTTTAGTGAATCAGTAGCATTATCACATATCTCCTCTTCTTTCAGTTCGGAACACTTTCACCTCTGCTATGGGAAGGATAAGATGAAGAGAGTTTCTTGTACCCTATTTGATTACAGGTATTTGCACTTGGGGTGCAGTGTGAGCTATGGTCCTTCACATTTAAGTCTTGTCTTTGATGAAAATGCATTCTGCCTTACACTTAGGATTTCTGTTTTTTCTCATACTGCTACCCAGTGCTGTATGAATTCTGATTCATTTGCATTTATAAATAAAAATAATAATGTGGGTTTTGCTGTCAAATATAATACAGCTGCACAATTCCACAAAGTAACCTCAAACTTAGACATAATGGGATTTGAGCGCTTCATTGATAACTTGTATACATAGATATTAATGTCCTTGAACCTCCAAAGTTGCGTTTTTCTTTTTAACTATGACTTCGAGGCTCGAAAGGATATTGAGGATATTTTTCTTGCTATTAAGAGAAGTTCTCTGGAGAGGGTTAATTTTCAAGTCTTTCATTCCATGCTACTATTCTGAAGTTTTGTCTACATTGACCAGTGTGACATTTATTTCCAGTGCTACTTTGTTAAAATTAAAGACACAGCCTAGTGTGGTAATTTCTTACAGCTTTGTATGTGAATTGTTATAGTATCTTATGTAACTTTAACATCTTATTTTCCAATTTATGTTGTAGTCTCCTGTATTTAGTTGGTTGGTTTCACATATCTTGACCAGTATTAAGCTTTTCTGTCCACTTCAGAAACAGAACAACTGAAACTGGACTCAATGATTCTGATTCATATATGCCTTTGCTAAAAAGACTTTTGTTGGATTTTTTTGTGGTATTCTGTTGATAATGTTTACTAATTTTTATGTTCTTAGCTATGTCAAGCAAATTAAGACTTGGTAAGCTGTATATAAAGATATCATAGGTTTCTATGTTTTTAGAGTAAAGTCTTTTGTCTGTAAGACAGAGTAACCCACTTTGGTTATAAAAGTGACTGCTGAGATAGTGCCAGGTGTTTTTGCAGTGTGTTATTGCCAAAGATGATTTTCAGCTTCTAAGGTAACCAAAAAAATGTTGAAAAGCTCTTAAGAAAATTATCTCAGAATTTGCTCTTTTATGGCCACACTATCCAATGAAAAGGCAATTCTCTTTGCAATCTATTTTGGAGAAATAATGATCATTGATGGTCTCTAATTGTGGTCTCTCTGTTCTGCAATGTAGCTTGTAAAAAGAGAAAAACACCCTATTCTGGTTCGTTTGATTTGCAATCTTTGAGAATCAGGCCTGAAGAAAATAAAAAGGACAATGTAATGAACAGGACTGTGTAGAGTGAACATAGCTAAAGCTTTGTTTTTCTTAGGTATTCAGATTTAGGTCAGGTGAAATGTTTTGGAAATGTACACTTTGGAAAACTGTTTTGATTTAAGGAGCCCATAGAGAATTAGAGAATCATAGAATGTATTGGGTTGGAAGGGACCTCCAAAGGCCATCTAGTCCAACTCTCCTACAATAAGAAGGGACATCTCTAGTTAGGTCAGGTTGCTCAGAGCCCTATCAAGCCTGACCTTTAATGTCTCCGGGGATGGGGCATAAATATTGTGTTAAAGTATTTTCTAAATTAAATGTTTGAATTTTACTGTTAAGAAATAGTTTATACTTTAAAAGTAACTGCTGAATAATGTTGACATACACTAGAAAGTGTAAACTTTGGAAATGCAGTGTTTTGGATAAAGATTTGACTTGATTGTGTTTTAAAATTGTCACTTAATCAAAATTATATTAATTGGTAAATAAGGAATTATTTGATTTTGTTATTTCTCCTCCATGGTCAAAAGGATACTGTTCAATTCCTGGTTAAAGAACAGACCTGAGTGCTGGTGAACAAGACATATAATTTCTTTTCATCACTTTCTTCCATTTTTAAGAGGGAGAATGCCAAGAATCCTTAGCTGCCAAGAACATTGAACACAAGAATCTGTTAATTCTGTTAATATTTTGAGATTCTTAGGTTTTAGTATTATGTAGTATCCAAAGAAATGCTTTACTCTGTGAACTACAGTCTATACTGTTTGAGTGGAATAAAGAAAACAATTAATACATATTTTCTTGTTTGGTTGTCAGTAGGATTACATTAACTCTAGGAGAAAAGGAGTTCACAAACTGACATTCAGAGAGGAGAAAGAAGGTAGTAATACACTGGGACATTCTTTTAATAGCAGTGGAAAAGCTTCTACATTTTTCCCCCTGGAATAGATTTTCAAGTGCTTGCTTTCATAGCCAATACCAGACCTGATAATGTTTTTATTGGAACTATTTTTATTTGAGAAGGTTGATGAGATATAGGTAATCCAGGAGATTGCGTGATGGTGTCTACCCTTTGCTCTTTTGCATAGCTACACTGCCATCTCTTCTGCCTTTCCCATTGCCAGGTAGAGGAACTGAAACTGTATGAGAAAGCAAGCAGATGGAAGTTCTGATCATGGTGACAGTGTGCTGGGAGGCTGTCACTCATCCTTGGTTATGTCTCAGATACTTCATGTCAGATTTTCTCTGGCTATTGTAGAATATTGATATACTTCCAAAGGGCCTCTTTTATTTATGTATTCAGGAAATACAGATGGCAGATCTTCCTTGAAGAGGATTTTTCTTTTGCTTTTAGTTGTGTCAAACAGTAAAATCAATGAGCCTTATTGCTCCCCAAATCAATGAATGCTGGCCCCTACTGCTTTGTGGGACTCTAATGCTAGTGCTGATATCACTGTCCTTGTGACTTCAGGAGGTCTCTAGCTGCAGAATATTGACTGCCCTTCCCAACATAAAGAGTAGGAGAGCCTTCCTAATGATACCTGGGAGCTTATTCTGAAAAATGTTCTGTTGATGTAAAATATATTTTTTTTACACTGAAAGCTTCTGAAAAATGTTTTATCCCTGCCTCTGTCTAGAGCTTTTCATTGGAAGTAACATTATTAGCTGTAAAGTTCTCTTGTTCCACTCAACCTTTTCCTTTTTCCTCACTTTCATTAAATAAAATAGAATTCATGTATTTGAGGTGGATGTTTAATTTTCATAATCACCACTTTTTAAACTTTATCATTATCAGGTTTTCTTTGCTACTGGAAAGAACACAAAACTTCCAACATTTTCTATTTTACTTTGTATTATTCCTCAAGCTCTCAAAATTGAGGAATTCTTAAAAGCTTGTGACACAGCAAGGGAGGGAATTAGCTGGGCCAGTGAGTCCATTCCCTGTCAATCACAGGTAACTTCAAGAGGGGTCTAGTCTAGAAGAGGCTGCAGGGCATCATGTACCACCCAGCTGCACTATAGTGAAAGGAAAATGAAGGAATAATGGTGAAAATGTCTTATTAGCACATAGTGCAACATTTTAGGTCACTCAGTAGCAAAGAGATGTAAAAAGGATCAGGGTTTCCCTAAATGAAAGGAAAAAAATAATTTGAAATTTATTTCCTGAATAATTTTTAATGCATAGGATTTTCTTTTTTCTTGTTTTCAGGATTTTGTTGAATTTGGTTTTTGTTTTGCTTCAAGGTTACCGTGATCTGGCTTAAGCTACAGCAGCACTGTGCAAGCTGAGCAAGATTTAAAGCACTTTAAGTCTCATGTAAGGGGCTTTCTCATGTGTACTGTAAGGACATGAGGTCTATGTAACAGCTGGATTAATTGGACAGTGAGGATGGCAGAGCACTTCCAATCCTTCCAAGACTGAGTGGTGACAGCAGGAAAGGGAATAAGGATCCTGTTCCCATTAGTCAGAAGACAGAAGTCTTGAGATGAATTATGATTGCAAGGAAAAAATGTGTACTTGCAATGTAAACTGCAAAGCTCATGTCCTGTGGGGAAATGTGAATACTAGTACAGTGCTACCTTCTGTACATAATACATAAATTAATGGATTAATTTAATTATTTATCTTTCAACATTTTCTCACTTGGCAGAATGGAAATGCAGGTAGAAGCTTTGATAAGCACAAAAAAAAATCCATACTACTCTTCCTTTATTAATGACTTTTAGTCACTGAAAAGCATCAGTCTATTAGGATATGTGGTGTTCTCTTAATAAGAGACAAGAAAAAAACACATGGGATTCTTACCCATTCATTGATTGAGTCCAAGGCTGAAACAGGGTCTCATATGAAATTACTGCTAACACTGGTTTCTCTTTGAGCTTTCTAGGACTGTTGCTACAATTTTCTCCTTCCCGCTATTTTGGGAAAATTGCAAGGTACCAGAAATAACCAATAACAGAAGAAAAATAAAGAAAACCCTCTTATGGTTCTGTTCATTTGTTGGAGGTTTTGATTGCTGTTTTTTGTTTACCCATTCTCTCTCTCCATGGCCCAAATCTTGGAGTCATTACTCAGTTGTTCATTCCTCAATTGACTCCTAATGGGATAATTAGCCAGTGCAAAGACTTTGGACACAAACTAACTTGGGTTGTGATCTGGAGCATGTGTGGTCTCATTGTGTGAAATTAATAACGGTCTATTGTCATTTCTCAGCCATACTCTGAAGGTTGCAATCAGATTTAAAATCTAGAGAGTGGGTTTTGTTCATTTCTTCTGCATAACCATGACTTAGCTAATATTCTATGCAATATTCAATATCCTATAACTGTCTTAGACTGTATAAATAATGGAAGGCATTTGCATGCTGACCTGCAGTTACGTCTGCTGCTTAGAGCAGACAGTGAACTTGCTTGCTTGGCTTCTTAATATTCTAGCTCCCTAGCAATCAATCTGCTTTGATATTTATGTGACCTAGTGAAGTATATTTTTCTTGGGTTTTAAATTATGTTGTTTCATCTCCCCTTATATCTCTAAAATTCAGTCTCACTTGATTGCCATTTGGATCATGATATGTGGACAACAAGTCTTCACTTTGTCCCTGTAGTCACCTGGCTGCCCAGGCATGGAGGTCTTTGCTTTCCTGGGAGCTTCAGATAGGGTTAATCGTTATGTAAATGCAATCTACTGTCCTCCGTGTTATCTCTTGGGTTTGTCTTTCTCAGGATACTTTTTCCCTCTTTGTATTTATATAATTTAAAGCTCAGTTCTGATATACAGAAGTTAGCATTTTGATGTAAAAATGCTGCTTTTATAAACAAATACCTCAGCTACTATAAAACAAACAGATAAAAAGAATAAACATACTGAGTCAGTGGAAGCTGATAAAATGCAGACACTGCCTTAGGCTATCTCTGCAGGGTGCAGGCTTAACCTAGACATCAGACTTCTCTCTCTCTCTTTTTTTTTTTTTTTTTTTCACGAGGTCACTAAAGACATCCTCTGTTTCTAAAAGCAACTTTTGGTCACCAGTAGTAAGCAGAGTAATCGAGTAATCTTTCCCAATATTTCCAGTAGTTTGGAACTTTAACTTGAGGTGGTGGAATGAAGCAACCTGACCAGACCTGCTCCTGCTCACCAAGCAGTGAATTGCTGCCTCTACACAGCCTGCCAGTTTATGAGCAGGTGAGGAGGATCTCTTTCCAGTCATTGTACTTTCAATAGTTCTGGGAGGTGCTTGAGTAACTGTCTCCCTGTCTGTTAGATGAGATAAATGCTGTGTTTATCTCATTGAAATGTCATATTAGTTTATAATAAATATTTAAACATGCCAACATATCCAAAGAGTCAGAGATGTACTACTGTGATGCAAATAACATTTGTGTCATACACCAACGCATCTTATTGTTTTAGAATACGACAATAGGCTGCAAATCATCCCCTCTGACAGTCTGAGGCCTGTGTAATACTCCTCCTGCACCTCCTCTGCAATTACAAACCCAGCCTTCCTAGGGATGCTTGCTTTTATCACCCTGGGGTTTTGAAAGGGAAGGTCCTGGGCTTGATCTATTCTCAGACTTTTCACCTTTCTTCAGTGTGCACCTGTGTGCAGTGGCTTAAGTGACAGCAGAGACACCTCTACAGATGGGTTGTGGTGGGGGCCATCATGGGAACATGCATCTGGGCTGGGCACTCCTTGGAGCTCCTTCTTCAGTGCAGCAAGCAGTTTCTGCCCTGTGTCCCTGATAAAGCCAGTCACAGGCTTGCTGTGTCTAGTGTCTTGGACTGAGAGGTAACTGCCCTGAAAACATACGAGACAGAAGAGCTAGTGAACCTGAGGTGGGAGGAAAATGGACACCCCATCAAGAAGAGGAAAATGCATTTGTGCAAGAGACATGACAGGTATGCTGTTCATCTCACTGCTGACAATATTGTCCAGGGTCCTCTTAGCCTCCTTTGTACCTCTGGTCTGTCAGTCTACCTGTGAATCTTCAGCAGAAAAACAATTCATTGCAGCTTTTCTGGATCTTGCTCCCCCCTTTTCCAGATGTGTGTTGCAAATTGGAAATACAAAAAAGCATTGGTGGATTGTTTCTGTCTTCAACAGAAATAGAATTTTCTAGAAGTTATTTTGATCTCCTTGGGACAGGCTTCAGGACTATTTATTTATCCAGAGTTAGATATCACACCTCCTCTCAGAGAATTTTTGCTTCCCATATATTTTTAAACTTTTCTTTTTTAGCTGTGGATTGATTAAACTGTCATTAAAATAAATGAAAAGTTCCCCCAGCAGTTTACTAGAGTAGGGGACAGTCCTTAGCATCTATACAAAGACCACAGAAATCACTGATGTCAGTAGGAAGCCTCCTACTTGCTTTGCCCTCTTACTGGGGAGGAGGAACAGGACACTCAGCAAATGTGTATGTAGCCTGTCAGGGAAGAAAAGCCTGTCATGGCATTACCATTTTCTCTTGTTTTCATGCAGACTCATTAACTTGCTAAACCAGATGTTTCTGAGCCTGGCAGATCTATTAATCTGTATATTTTCCAGTTTGCCAAACATTAAATTGCCAGAAAAGCAAATGGAAACTCTCATTTACTTCTACTGCCTAAGATCTCCTAACATAATCTAAAAGTGCTTCAAGCAAGAAACAACAGGGAATAACCAAAGCCTACATCATCCTTGAGCTTCCATTCATCTCCCCATAAGGGAGCAGCCTTCCTCTTCTGGAGGAGCTCTGTGTACATGTATTAGAGTAATTTCCTCTGACAGTTCTCCTGATAGAGAGGAATATTCCTCCAGTTATTGTATCTCCAGAGGCATCCCTGCATAAAAAAGCATGTCTGCACTATTAGAGGAATCTTGTTAATGGGTCTAAAATGTTTCAGTCAGGGAACTGAAAAACTTAGTGAGGATATTACAGTGCAGAAGCATTTTGTTGTTAGGATGTGTCCACACGTGGGCTATTGACTCATCTGTATTTAACTTCTCACAGCCTTTGGCTTGACCTTTCACTTTACTCCCTCTCCTGTCATTTTCTTGGTGTGAAAAATTTTAGCCTTTTGTATGACCTGTGTGAACTCATAAATTCTGGTTGCTCACACATGTAATCACAGAGCAAACAAAGCAGCTGGAAAGAATCTCCTGCTGAAGGAAGTGAGGTTGTTACAAGGCAGCAGGAGGAGGCCATGAAGCATCCTATTCCACTCCAGCCAATTCTAATTTCTTTCACAAATACCCTTCCACATCTTACCCTACGTGGTATGCCATGTTTAGCTTGAAATAATCCATGATCTGTCAGTAACCTGGTCAACACGTGAGTATGTCCCAGTTTAGCCACTTCAGGCTGCAAGTTCATTCATCTTTCTGGGTCCTATTCTATACCTATACCCTAGGTGAAAACCCGGGACTCCCTAATGTCTTCTTAAAGATGATGTTCCTGCTTAAAATAAAAAGCTATCCTCTTACTCTGAACTCTTTTTTCCTAACTACTAAAATTTTATACAATCGGGAGTAAAAAATTTGGCATAAAGGATTCACAACAATTTAGAAACAGCTTATAGAAAACCTGTTTGGATTTTCTTCTGGTCAGAAAATTAAGTTTGACCATACTGGATAGGGCTATTTCAGTCATGCTGACAGGAGAGAATTTCTAGGTTCCAAAAAGAGATTACTGGAGAAATGCAGTATGGTCCATAGCTGTCACACTCTTATCTTATGTTTTTAAGTACCATCTTATATTATGAGTAGCTTTACTACAGCCCATTCCTTTAAAAGAAATGGTTAGCTCCTCACTCTTCCAAATAATTCAGCTCTCTGTGTCTCAAAAACCACCCTTGTAATAAGCGTTTTTGAACTGTCAGCAGGTGATGGTTGTCTCATCCTAAGGGTGGCATACTCATTTAATGGTGATAATTTCCCCCCAGTTTCTGTGTTATATTTCTGTATTACATGTCATTTATACATTGCCATGTCTTCAGATGTGTCAAGACGGCCATTGTGGTTCTTATATGACCACTGAACTTGCTGGAAACTTATAGGTGAAAAAGAGTTCTAAGAAGTATTTGTAGCTATCTGCTTAACATTTTTTTTTTTTAATGACCCTTTTAACTAGCAGTTTGAAACTTGTGTTAGTTCTGAAATTACCAAAGTGATTTTTCCCTTCAGAGTAACCCTTCAGAGAGGTATAGACTGAAGGACTGGTATAATCAGAACATTAAAATGTTCTTATCATAAATTTAAAAAAAGCAAACAGCTGCTTCCCTTTTGTAAAAACAGAACAAAACAAAACAGATGGAAAAATATGCTGACTAATATACTTTTCATTCTCATATCTCTGCTGCCCAAAAGTAGTAACTAAAGTTAGACTAAGCTCTGTGAATTGATTGTCCTGAACTTGCTTGGCAAGGATGGAAACCTGGGATTCATATAACAAGAAAACTGATGCTGGTCCATCATTTGTGTTTGGTGCTTGATGTTCATTCTGTAACAGAAGGCTCATGAACCGTCCAACACTGGTCTTAAAAGTTACGGCAGGCCTGCCTTGGCCACCTTGTGGTAGTGAGCTGAATGAAGATATGGAGAAATTGAGTTTAGCATGTACCTTGCTCTTTTTATGAATGAGGCTGCTGGTAAGGAAAAGAGCATTTATTTTTTTGTCTGTTGCTCTGTAAAATATGCAGAAGTAGAAGACTTAACTTACAATGGGTATTACTGGTTAATTAAGGAGCTCCATTGATTTATTCTTAGCAAAGGACTGTAAGCCAATGTTCACTGCTAGGGAATTATTGAATTCAGATAGAGCTTAAGATAGGTGAGAAGAAATATTTTTCTTCTCTGGAATAATGTTTCTGTCTGATTCTCAAAATAGGAATTATATGTATCTTCCATTGTTAAATTATTGTAATTAATAAATTATTGTAATCTTTGAATAACTGGCTGCAATTTTCTAGCAAAAAATAATAATTACCATATTTAAGAAAGTATTTATCATTGCTTAACAAAATATTACTGAAATTTTGGTTGGATGTAAGAAGTTCAGAGATGAGAATTGAATAGATTCGGATCTTGTCTGAGGAATTCTTTTTAAAGCAATGTTTGGCAACATTTAAAGCAATGTATTTGACAGCTTACCATTAAATGTATGCTTCTGAGTCATTTGCTGGCGGCATGGATTTTCAGACTGCATTGTAACAACTCAAGTGCCTGGAACCCTAACTGTCATGATGCAAAGATTCAAAAATAGAACCAGTGCTATTTATACTACCTATTTGGCTATTCATGAAATGATATTGAATAAAAGGCTTGTGTAGAAATCTCTTCCACATTTGCATAGCAAATAATGAGCATACATTAAGAACAAATTAGATGTATCTGAACTTAATGGGTGAGGTGTCCTAGGCTTCCGCAAACGAATACTAATGGAAGGAAGCTGTAATATATATTGAACATTTAATTAACTTTTGGGGCAAGACTGTCAGTGCATGACACAGTGGCAGCACGCCTAAGAAAAGCCAATAAACAAATAACCTGCCAACCTCTATTTACAAGTACAGTTTCAGAATGGGAAGCAAGAGACATTTTAGCAGCAATTTTTCTACAGAAGAAACCTTATGCCTTTGTGCTATAGTGGCTGGTATGTATACATGGAAGCAATCCAATGAGATTGTCCTGCTTTGGCCCCTGTTTGTGTGGCTTTCTGTTTTCTACTTCACTAGCATTCAAGTGGACTATAATTGAGATGGCCATGGGTTTACTGTTCTGTGTCAGGAACAAAATCGAAGCATCTGTGATGTGTCAAAGGATGGAGCTGTACGGTGTCTGATGGGTATCTGTGTGTCTGTGTACATGTGTGCATGTGCAACCAGAGTGAACCTACATGCACTGGCCTCAAGTTTTGCAAACCTACATGGACTGCAGATATTTTAATCCTGTACAAGTTGGTATCATCTGTAAAGAAAGAACTGGAATTATGTGTTTGCAGTCCTTCTAAATCACTGTGAACACATTACGTTATCATGTAGAAAAGGTGTATAAAATACCACCTTGACTGAGGCATTTGACTTTCTGGAAAATCAACCAAAATATTTGTATCTCAGTGGAAGTAGAGGAACAGCAGGAAGTAATCAGCTAGGATATTTTCTCATTAGCTAGGCTGTTTCCTCATCACACGTGCAGTTCCTGGCAATCTCATCTACTTCAGTCTATGAAAATTCCGTCTTAGAAATATCTTTGTGTTGTGAGCAGCTCATTAAGATATTGTATATAAGTAGTGATGCTAGTGATCCATATAGACTATACTAGGATGCTATTAAACAGCTTTTAGGAAGTTAATTACAAAGTAGAGAAGGTGCTGCTTATGTGTTTATTATTCAAGAGGTTTCTTCCACAGTCCATGCAATATTTGGCTTAACTACCACTTTTAGAGTTGATGCAGTAGTGAAATAATATCATGTATTTCTAAGGAAATGTGAAGATCTGAGATACAGCTCAAAGATGAAATAGACTGATTACTCCATGTCAAAGCTGAGTTAATCCCCTGGTGTTTAGTTGGTGTACAGCTGGGAGTTAATCAACTGGGGAACTGCAAACAAATTATAAATAGCATCTATTCCTAGGAGCTAGATTTCCTTTCCATGTTGAATTTTGTAAGCAGGATTGAATTCGCTGTGAGTAGCTGTCGATTCCATCTTTGCTCATTTTGTTACATTTTGGAGCTCTGATTCATGATTTAGGAGAACAGCTACATTTTGCCAAGCATTTCTGAGTGTATGGATTTCTGGTATGCAGCTTGATCTTTGATGTATGGTAAACTTCCCATTAAATGTCAGCGTGATGTTTGTTGTCACTGAGGATGCATTTTTGCTCAAAATTATTTTTGTCTTTTGGGCTCAAAACACCACCTTTTTTGGTTGTGACGACTGTCTTACTGCCAATTCATCTGTAAGTGCTATGTCTCACCCAGCCACAGTGTGGCACCACTCCATCTCCTATAGAAGAGCTGTGGTCTTGTGGCAGGGAGGTATAGCAAGCAAGGCTCATCACCCTCGGAGGTCCTGTGTCCTCCAAAGTCCCTTAGTACTTCGAGGAATTGCAGATTTGGAGTACCTGACCCATTGTCCTGTTGGGGCTGTGGAGAGGCAAGTCTAGCTTTGTGTACTTTGCAAACATAAGCACCGATGTGTGTATGCGTGTATGTTTCTTTCTTGCACAAAGTGCAGCACAAAGTGCAGCACAAAGTGCTGTGGTCACCATGAGAAGCAAACTCCTTCCCTAGAGCAGGGCTTTCTGCTTAGAAACCTGTGTTTGGGTTTGACACAGTTGTAAGCTTGGGCAGTTCCTGGTTGTCTGTTCTCCTAACTCAAAAAAAAGGTTTTACTTTCTGGCATTAACCAGAACAAGTTGGATGTATATGGATAATATTATAATATGAATATATCAGGATAATATTTTTTAGATTTTACCTGGGGTAGGGGATGGAGGTAGTAATTTGTTGTAAATGGTGTTATTCTTGCCATCCATAACTGGCCCTCAACAGTTTCCCATTAACACATGAGTGTTTTGAGTGATGCAAAGAGGGACAGATTTAGTAAGGGCAAAGGGAATGTTACAGCTGAAGGAGATCACAGCCTTACCACCCAAAACGTGAATTACATGTTATCAAACTGGCAGAAAAGCCAGCAAGTAATAAGTCACATCCCATTTTATTTAGCTGGCAGGCAATAAACTATGGTCAACCTGCTGCCTCATATCACTCACTTTCTACAGGATCTGTGGCCTGACTGCCTTTTATTACCCACTGGATTTTCTGCTGGTTTCATAAAATGTGATTTTAAGAGCTTTCACAGCCTTCTTAATTCAGAGACTTCACTATATGTATGTGATCTAACTTGATCAAATATAATGAACTGTAGATCCTGTGGCACTTGTGAAGTGTGTAGAAAAACAAGTATTGAACAGAAAAGAGAAGGTAAATCAAGAAGTCCTTGCTAAACTGACAAGGAATTACAGAAAGGAAAGAAAAGAAGAAGAGTAAAAGGTCACTTAAAGCACAAAACTTACATTTATAATAAGCCACAGAGGTCAAGAAAGAAATAATATTTTGATGTGTAAAAATACACATAAAATTATAGTAGATAAGCTTATGTAATTTAGATAAGATCATATGTGTTACACTGGCCAACACACTGGTTGGAAGAAGATTTCCCTGTCAACAAATCTCCCTCAATTACCAGCTGTGTGCAGAAGTTGGTGCTGGTCCCTGGGAGAAGCCAGACCTGCTGGGCTGTGAGTGCTGCTGGGAAGTGTGAGGAGTGGAGCCCTAAGGACCCAAATAAGTCCAGGGTTGTGTTGAGGCCGCTGTCTTTGTCTTCAGCTGTTGCTGCTAGATTCAGCTAGGTCAAGACTGGATTTTTCTCTTTTCAAGAGAAATATTTTCCACCTACGAGTATGCCAGATACTAGTTTACAAGTGTTTCCAGTCAGAAAAACCACAGGATAGATTAGGCAAGAAAGTTTAACAACATCGAGGGGAAAAAATATGAAATAATTGATTTCTTTCTGTGTTTCAAAAGATGTTTTTTCTTTCAATTTAACTCAGTTATACTATGATTAGGTACTTTTGGTTTTCTCTCTTGCTTCTGCATGTAGAATTCAGTCATTTTTCTCTTTCATGTGGAAAGTATCCATTAAGACTTATTTCAGTGTGGCTCTGTAACATTACTTGTGTCATGGGAGATCCCTAATGGCATTCATGTCATCAAGGATTATTTTTACAGAGCATTTGTCTAAAACACATGCCATTAAGAAAATCTCTTATCATTACAACTGAAATATAAAACCAAACCAAATATTATCAAATCCAGAAAATATTTACCCTACTGTATTGAAACATTTGATGTAATATAGTTGAACTGTGTGTTGGTTTCCCATAATCATTATGTTCTGATAGGAAAACTAGATATGAACTAAAATGAAGATACACAGACTAATCTGTATAATTTCAGTTAGTATCTTATTTCACACTGATTTTTAGTTGTTTTGGAGCCTTACTCTACTGTGTGAAAGTTTGGAATCAAATGACTGGAAGTGCTAAAATTGATCAGGTTTCATTTTTCATATTTGAAGTCAATTTTCAGCTGAGCTAGTAAAATGTCCTAGCCACTGGGAGCTACGGTGTGGAGTAATAAACCGTCTCAAGAAACAAGTGTATAATTTCAGATGTAGATGGTGGTGAAAATCTGGCTAAATGAAAGCTTTTCCAAGCAGAACTGTTGGGAAGAAAATGTTGCTCTCGCTGATGAGGTCCCATCCATGGAACAGAGCTTTTCATAGCACACTACTCATGCCACTGACAGCCGCTTATAAATCATGGAAATAATGATTAATGAGGTAACATTGAAACAGGCTTCACAATCTGGAATTTATAAGCTTCACCCCAGAAATGCAGGTGCAGCCTGGCATTCAGCAGAGAACCAGCAGAAGAGTGGTGGCTTCATGCTCTGAACCAAAGAGGGTCTCATGGTCCCTGAGGCCCTGCTCTTCCTATGGTGCATGCCCCAGCAGCTTGGCAGGGGAGTCTTCTGCAGTTTGAGGTACTCACCTTGTGTCTGCATGCACCACACATGCTGCCACATGTGCTGCCCTGTATGTTTCTGATTCAGTGATTTAACCTGTTGGTTTGAAACGGACTTGTGCATACCAATCTTCAAATTTCTGGAAGAAGCTTTATTCCCCATTTTAATATTGTAAATCCAGGGTAATGTCAAGGTTAACATCTATAACTGATGAAGATGGGAGTCTCACAAATGCTCAGTATTGTTTTTTCCATAACTATGGAAATCAATGTACATTTTATGTTTTCAGTAAACAGTGAGTGTAGAGTTAGGCTAAACCTGAACACATTTGAGAATCTCAAATATGTTTCGGGAGGCAGCATGTTCACAGGTTATGCCTGAAGTTTAGTCTCAGAAGTAACTATTAAGAAGATTAAACAAAAATGGCTTGACTTTTCTGAGGCACTGCAAACCTATTCATTGAAGGTGTTGTGAACCCCGGGAAAGCAGAGGTACATAAAAACAGAACCTTAATTTTGGGCAACTGAGTTTGAAGAATATTGTCTCTGTTCTGTGCAATAAAACAAAAAACCTTTTATTCCAGTAATCTCTGATTGGTACATGCTAAACAATCTTTGAAAAATATGGCAATAAAATAATGGAAAATAACTTTGGCCTATAGATTAAATTTCTTCTGGTTGAATTAATAGAGGGTATGTCTTAATGATTTTCTTTCACAGATTGAGACTAATTTGCAGGTTATCAAGCTGTAGTATCTGAGTCCTGCAGAGCATGACCCATCTGTGCCACATTTTTAACAAATCAAATTGCTACAGAGCACCTAATGAAATAGGGAAGAGCTTACAAGATACTTTATGGTGTAGCTAAGTTTTTTTTCAATTGTGTAGAAAGTGATTGCTACATTCAAAATGTTAATCTGTAGTGTTTGACGTCTGTCATAGGGTATCAAATTTGAACCCTCTTCATAAAAGCCATTCAGGTCCTTAACAAGCTACTTTTGTTTTGACAAATGCAATTCTACCTGCTTCTATTTCTGTGTAAAGAGGAAGGTGACAAAATTCTTCAAGTTAGATGACAAAAATATCTTTCCTGCTGTTCCATGACCTCCATGCACCTGGTCTCCATGGTGCTGTAAGATGGAGAAGCCAAGAGGGAGGCAGCTTTACTTATCAATCTCTTCAGCATGCCTCCCTGGGCGGAGGTGGGGCAGGCAAAGGCTAAGCAGCAAAATTTCTGCTGTTAGACCAACAGCATCTCCTCTAATGTTGCTGTGTGTTCAGGTACAACTAAGGAACAATAAGGGAAAAAAATACAGCAAAACGCTAGAGGACTTGCTGTGCACTTGCAAAGACAGCCAAAGAATCTCTGAATTTTATTTTTCAAATCTTCCATAAGAAGATCTAAAGCTTAGAAAAATTCCTTTGTTTTTTACCTCTATTTATAGATTAACTGGAGGAAAGAGAACAGAGGGGGTTCCTGGGCTTTTTTGCTTGTTTTACACATAGACATTGTGTGCACACTGCTGCATCACATACCATGGCTGCAGGCCTTTTTCCCTCTACCCTTTCCCAGGGTCCAGAGCAGTATCTCAGGAGCAGCTGGAGCAGAGAGTGAAATCAGGAGACACCCTGGAGGAACTTACCTTTATCACAGTGGGGTTATATGGCAGCAGTAGCTCAAAATGGAGTTTTCATCTCACCATAAGCTACACTCCTCTGCCCTTGTCCCCCAGCTTCTTTGCAGTGCTACAGGAGCCCACATGAAGGCAAGCCTTGCAGGCAGTCTTCTCCATGGATAGAAACCTGTGGTGGGTTAACCTTGGCTGAGCACCAGGTGCCCACTAAGCCACTCTATCACCTCCCCTTTCCTTCCCCTCTCCCTCCTCAGCAGAGCAAAACGAAAGGGGAGGAATATAAGATGAGAAAACAAAAAGCAGTTTAATAATAATAATAGAAGCAAAGCCAAGCAAGTCCACGCGCGGAAGCAAAGCAAACAAAGTTTTATTCTCTACTTNCCTCCTTCTCCCTAGCTTTATAGCTGAGCTGACATCATATGGTATGGAATATCCCTTTGGTCAGTTTGGGTCAGCTGTCCTGGTTGTGTCCCCTCCCAAGATCTTGCCCACCCCATCCCACTGGAGGGGTGCATGTTGGGATCCTTGCTCAGCAGTAGTCACAACACAGGTATGTTATCAGTACCCTTCTAGCTCCCAGCACAAAACACTGCTGCTATGTGGAAAACCAGCTCAGCCAGACCCACTACAAAACCCCAGCAGGGTCTGGGCCTGGAGCTGGTCCTGATCCCAGCTCCTCAGTGCTCAGTGGCAGCATTGCTCAGTGGCCACTCTCATGAGCAAGATGATGCCAGACAAACCTGCCATGACAGCATTCGTCTGCTCCCAGTCTGCTTTTACATTAAAAATTTGTACTTCATTTTTCTGCTAAGGTTTTTATTTGAAGGGCCTAATAGCCTGCTCTCAATCTAAAATGAAAAGCCTAATATTTACCGTTCTGGGGAAAACAGCTAGAGCTTATGTGGAAGGCGTTATCCTCCAGAGGTGCTGGTGGCAGTGGCTGGTACGGAGTCCCTGGCTCTGCTGTGCTGCATACCAGGCTTGAGCACAGCAGATGCAGATGCAGAAACATCTTCCTGGCACAACAGCCGTCTGCATGATCCTTCATCAGAGTCTTCCAAACTGCTCAGAAGAAAGACATTATTGTGGATTGAGCAAAATACTTTACATATTTTGTTCCCGAGACAATTCATTTAAGTTTGGGGCATTTTAGTAAAAGTCCAGGAAACATGGATGCATTCTTCAATGTTTTTAGAAAAAGTGTAATGAGCTTTAATGCAGCAATATTTTGGCCTTGGTCATTGCTGGTTATTTTTCAAATAAGGAGGAGACTTGTTTCTGTCATTAACTGAAAATGTGAGAAGCCACCATCTTTGTATCCCTACTCCCTGGTAAATGCCTAAGGCTGTCTGGTTGGCTTCACTCCAGATGGGGTTCAGAAGCTGTTGAGAAATATGCAGCGAAATACTGACTGGTATCTCCCCACTGTCTCTGGCAGAGAATCATAGGTGCTGGGTGAAGTGGACCTTAAAGAAGGATACAGCCCCAGTGGAGAGCATCCTAGCTACAGCTGTGCTGCATGCCATAGTCTTCACTCTGAACAAGAATTCAGAGTGTGCAGCAGCCCTAAACTCCAGACTGGTTGTGATACACAGCTTCCCAACTGCCAGCAGATTTGCTCTAGTTGTTATTGTAATGTGCTGTAATTCCTGCAAGTTAAAACATATTTTGTTTTGCACTCTTATTGTGGGTACCTGAGGGAAGAATGCAGGGTGGGTTAATGAACAGATATTCTTGCCATAGGGCAGGATGCATCAACAGATAATGTGGCTCTGGCAGCGTTAGCCACTGCTTTACTTCCCAGATCTAGTCAGTGGCTTGGGAAGTCAACCGTGACATTTATAATTCTGTAGGGTCTATACTCCTGTCTGCTGAGCCACTACACCAGCCAGATTTAACCTGCTTTTGTTTTTCTAGGAAGTTAGCTCCCTTTATCATGTAAGCTACATCTACAATATGAAGAACTCCCAACCATAGCTGTTTTCTTTATTACATGGGTTAAGCTACAAAGTTATTCCTGTCTTCTTAAATTAAACAGAAGGATTGCATGGCCATTTAAAGAAGAATAGAACAGACATAATTCTGTTTTGTGTGGGTGAATTTCCATGGAAGTAGCTTACTTTGCATTGGGCTGTATTTGGCGGCATGTCAATGTCTGTGTGGGGAAATTGGCATGCATTACCTTTTTTTTGCACTGGATCTCATTTATAAAAGGAAAAGGCAAGTCCATAAGCTTCTTAAAAATGTCAGACCAGTAGACAGACCGAAATCACAGAAATAGTTTAGTTTAGTTTAGTTTAGAGAAGATTCTGTTACAAACTCACATTCCAGTTTGGGTTGACATAATATTGTTATATGTTTGCACCATATGTTTATAGTTTTAAACAGCTTGGGGGAAAACAAATAAAAACTATGCCTCTTGCTAGTGGGACCTATTGTCAATATAATCCTGGGCAGAAAATTCAGATGGTGAACTGTGTCTCTCAGAATATCAATCAAATGTTGTCAACAAAGAATGAGTAAACAATGTTTTTATTAACCTGAATGTAGTCACTAATATTGTGTTAGTTTCTTAAAAATAAGAATTTATTTAAAAAACAAGTCACCAGATAAATTACCTTCTTTTTTTTTTCTCTCATAGCACACTTTCTCACCACATTTCACACTTCTAGTAATGTTGTGGGTTGTTTTAAAAGTATCATTCTGTACGTAATCTATAATGGTGAACTTCTTTTAATTTAAAAATCAATATGGTATCTCTTGCGTGCCCAAGGATATCAAAGCAAATAATTTGTATCAGTATTTAGTAATGGAGATCTCTCACTTCCTGGTATTGTAATATGATTGATGAGAAAAGTAATGCTTTTGCCCTGATGTCTGTCTCTCCTTCCACAGTACAATACTGTCATTGTTTGCATAGGGAACGATTATCTGAGAACACAGAATGAAAAAAAATTGTGATGGCGTCTTTAGTTTTTCATTTTCATACAGCTTTTAGAGGTATATGGAAGAAGGGACAGCAAAGGTGATTCTTTGATTATCAGGGTATTTCTTGTAGAAAGCACCACCTCCGACCTAATGCCTTCTCCCCCTGATCACTGGAATTCATTTTCTCCAGGGAATAATAACTACTGGGTGGAAAAAAGGAAAAAAAACCAACGTAACCTCTTCATCTCCAAACTGTAAACCATCATGTGAAATTGCTCGGCTTAGAAACGACTGTCCTGAGAAACACCAAGCTGGTTTTAAGCTGCACCAGCTCTGTAGTCTTATCTCCAGGTGAGACTCTTGGCCAGCCCATCTTATCCCATGTGCCTCTGGCTCTCTCACTTGAGTTGCTATAGCTGGTCCTCACAGAAGTCACTGTGGTAGCCTACACCAGAACCACCAGGCTGCTAAACTGTTATCTCTTCATTATGTTAAGGCAGCATTTCCAATATGAAACTTCTGTGGTTTTATTCTGATACTATTAATGAAAAACATGCTTGGTTAGAATACTCACACCTATAATTTTCCATCAGCTCAAAATGGTGAGGATAAATTGAGGATCTACAGAACCCCTTCTTGTGAAGCTGATGCTCCCAAGGACACTGTTTGCATCCCTGCCTGCTCATAAAAATGCAAGAGCTTTTGGGCATTTTGTTATTTTTAATGTCATTTAGATCTTGTCTAGCTACTAGGGTTAGGGATGGAAATAGCTTCTTTGTTCACAAGTCAGGTTACTCAGGCATGTTTCCTGAGAGTGGAAAACAGGGCTTTGATGCAGTGCAGGTGCGGTGGGATCTGAGGCTGCGGGAACAGAGGAAATTTACAGGAGGGTTTCCACTGAACTCAGGTTACATTTTCAGTCAGAGAGAGAGGTTTTAGCACCAATTTCTCAGCATCCCACTTTGACATTATTCACATTGCATTAGCACCTAGGAACCACATCTGGAATAATACACAGAATTAGACTTTAGCTAGGAAAGCACCAAACTCCAAGGAGGTGCTTAAATGCTTTCCAGAATTAGGTCCTTGCAGGGAAACCCATATATATGTATGGAATTTGTGTATATATATTTAGAGCTGGAAGCTTAGTCTGGCTCATGCTTGGTACTAAACACTAATTAACTACAATATCTTATTTGGGAAACACATACAAATATGAGTTATACAAAATTAGATGATCTGCCCTCTTGACAGACTGTTTCAAATAATATTAGCTGTTCATATTAATGAAAATCAAATGTAATAATTAGTGATTCAGAGAGAATTGTGGAAAAAATCAGAGTTACTCAGAGCATTAGTAATGAAAGAATAAAGCTCTAAGATGGACAAATTGCATTTGATGAATGCCACAGGTGCAACAATTTTCCATACACCTTTGCTGGGCTAATAGCAATAAATGAGGCTGTGAGCTCATTGAGGGGTGCCAGGCACTCTTCTAATAACAGTAATTCCAAAAGAGGAGGTGAGTATGAGCTTAGAAATGAAAAAGGGAAATCAAAATACTGTCTCAGTTTTGTTGAAGGAAGCTTTTAACTTTTAATTTTTAACCAAAAAAAATAAAAACCCCACAAAACCCAGCCCTGAGTTATATAACTTTTTGCTATATAACTTTTACCATTCTAGAAATGTCATAAATATATTATAAAACAAGCTTTGGGGACTGTGGACTTTGAATCAAACCTCACAGAGGATTTTAGGGTGATAAATCACTGAAGAAGGCCAGAAGTATTGGGGGAGATAAAGATCCTGCAAATACTCAGTGAGGAGTGGACGGGTTTTGAAGGCTGTTGTGTCTTACCCATCTCCTCAAACCTACCTGTTTTCCCAACTTCTCCTTCATATGAGCCAGCAGCAGAAATGAGCTTTAGGAGAGGCTGGAAAGAAGGGGACGATCACAGATGTAGCACCCCTGTGAGTGGCAAAGGTGATTAAAAGCATCAGGAGCACTTGGCAGTCATCAGCAATGATCTGGTTCTTGGAAATACTTACACCCAAATAGTTATATGACCTGCACTATGTACATAGGTTACTTTAACAGCAAATTTTGAGGGAGTGACTACCACGTCTGGAGGGATTTACAGCTAGGTTTTTGCAGTTTAAGCATTCCTAGCTGAAATATTTATGTTGTGCCATTGTACCACAACTAATTTATCATGAGCTGTTGCAAAGGTGATAAAGAAATGTGGAGGATGGCAACATGTCTCACCTAGCAAAAATAATGACTTGGTAAATAACTTGGCTGCTTTTGGATACAATGGGTGACCACATTTCTTGTTTAGATATCTATTTAATAAAATTGTTGACCATAAAATATCTATTCTGCTAGCAAAGGTAATCTTTAGCTGAAAATAGTTAGTGTTGTCACATATTTGAAACAGAAAAAGGGTTGAAAAGCTGGGGATTGATGCGGTGGGAACTTCTGTCTGCTGCTGCACTTCAGCTGCACATGCACCACAGGGCTGACCAGACCCACTCTGTGACAAGACAAAGAAGAGCTGCTATTTCAATCGTTCCCTCTGACTTTCTGCCTGCTCCAGAATTCTGAGTTTCATGTGATTGTTCTTTCAGCAAGCCCACGACTTCCCACAGAATCACAGAATATTAGGGGTTGGAAAGGACCTCTGGAGGTCATCTAGTCCAAGCCCCCTGCTGAAGCAGGTTCACCTAACCACTAGACCATAGCCTCAAGTGCTACATCCACTTGTTTTTAAACACCTCCAGGGATGGTAACTCCACCACCTCCCTGGGCAGTCCGTACCAGTGCCTAACCAGTCTCTCAGTAAAGAAGAGAACCTAGGGCATGTTACACAGGAACGTGTCCAGGTGGGTTTTGAAAGTCTCCAGAGAAGCGTACTCCACAACCTCTCTGGGCATCCTGTTCCAGTGCTCTGCCACTGTCATGGTAAAGAAGTTTCTCCTCATATTGAGGTGGAACTTTCTGTGTTCAAGTTTTGAACTTGACGCTTGTCCTATCTGGGCACCAATGAGAAGAGACTGGTCCCATCTTCCTGACACCCACCCTTCAGATATTTATAAACATTGATCAGATCCCCTGACAGCCTTCTCTTTGCCAGGCTAAACAGCCCCAGGGCTTTCAGCCTTTCCTTTTAAGACAAATGTTTCACTCCCTTAATCATCCTCATAGCCTTCTCCCAATGCCTTTCCCTACAGGAAGCACTGCTGATCCAGCAGCTTGAGAATGATGCAGGATATCTGGGTTTAGGCAGCTGCAAACTCCTTCAGAAAAATATCCATACTGAGTGTAATAGAAATGCCTACATAGTTCAACACTTCCTAGTCATATCAGCAACTGCTGCCCCAAATCAGAGCTATGGTCCACCAAAGGCACAGGCTTACAAAGCAAGCTGAGAACGGTCTTTCTCTGCAGCAGTGTGGCTGCCACTATGTATGTTGCCACTTTGGACAAGCAGATAATTTGGAAAAACAACAAATGAGAAATCTGGATATTGTTCTCTGTGCTCTCAAAGACATTTTCTGTGCACTCTGGAAGCTCTGAGTATGTGGCTTTGTCTCACATATAGAGAAGAGTGAAGTGCTGGGGCCTGAGCTGTGGGCCCTGAGCTGGAATTGACCTGCAGTTGAGTCACAACCTAGCAGAATGTTTTATTTTTCTTATTGGCTTCATGTTCCAGAGGCAGAACCTGGCCCACCTGTGTCTCTGCCCTCACCCAGGTGGTTGTGGTTGGGGTGGTGGCTGAGACCAGGATTATATTGACCAGGAGCCAATCAGCTGGAGGACCTTTCTGTTGGGTCTGGTTCCTGTTGGGGCTGGTTGCATTTTGCTGAGCTCTCATGGTGGTGTCCTTCCATCTGAGGGAGCCATCTTTGTCTGTTGTGTCCAGCAGGTGATGCTGGCACCACAGTGGGCTGTGGAGGAGTTGGCCCCACAGGAACCTATGGCAGGACTGTCTGAAAGAAGACTTCTGAGGGGATGTTGCTGGGTTCAGTGTTGGCCTGTTTGATCAGGTGACTGCTGGCAGCATAAAATGAAGATGGCTGAATCAGCATAACAAAGAGACAGGTAATTAAGATTACTAGAAAGAGAAATGAGTGTATTGAATTAATTTGCTTAGCCCATATAGGTGCATTGTCACAGCTAAGCCTCATTTCCAAGTTTTTAACTCCTGCTTACATGTTTGAGCATGGAACTATTCTTCTCAGCTGGAAAATCCTCTGCTTAAAAACTCTCTCTAAATTTGGAGGCTGAAGTAGAGTATCAGTTACAACTATCTCCCATGTCTGCTGTAATCATGTCTATTTAAATTCTACTTGCTGAAATTAAGAGATCAAACTCAACCTGTGCATCAACCAGCAGCTAATGAGCCGATAGTACATAGAAAGCAGGTAAGCCCCTTATTTTCTCTTAGCTGCTGACAGTTGCTGTGGCTCGTTCATAATTAGTGTCCGCAATGAAGCGGACAAGTTGGCAGTATTTTGTGGCATGCCCTGCAGCACTCCATCCATGCTGTCAAATGTGGCATGAAACTGAGTCTTTAGTTTCAGTAGGAAGAAGGAAAAGCACCAGATATTCCTAAAAGAGGGATTTATTTGTTCTTTGCTCTTGCCTTTTGAGGACTGTGGTCACCTCTGACAACTGATTCTGTACACTACATATGCTGTAGAAATGGTTTTCAGCTTATTAACTCCAAAAATATCAGAACATATAGTTGAATTTACCAGTTTAGAGATCTGGTTTTAATTACAACATAAGTGCATTACAGGAGTGAAAGCAGACTGGTGTTGCGGAAGGAAGCTACAATGTCAGACAGAGATGGTTTGAGTTCCGTGCTTGATAGTTGTTGAGAGATAGCTCCAGGTATGGCTTTGGCTTGTCACCAGCATGTGCTGTGTTGCTGCTAACACTCAGCCAGGTGGGCTCTGATAGTGTGGTGCAGAGCTGGGTGCTACTTGTGGGTGCCAGTGAGCAATCCCCTTGTTGCATGCAAACTCCCGAGCACTCACCGACTTGTTGTGGAATAAAAAGCAAATTCAATTATTTTATCCAGAGTTTGGGGAGTGGATGTGAGAGATCAAAGTAAAAGACATCACCTTGAAGTTGTTCTTTCCTTGAAGATTTCTCTCACTTCCAGCTGAAGTTACACCCTTCCTAGACCTGTGAGGAGTCTCAGAAATGCAACTAGGATCTGCCTTTGTGATATTGAGAAGACTGAACCTGCTAAAACATGCAGGGGCATGGGGCCAGGACATAGGGAAAACTGCCCTTTCCTTGCTCATGGTCACTGGCAGAAGAAACCTTTTGGGCCCTTCTGAGTGGTGTGCTGGCCTTGGGAACCCTGGCTACCACACACTCCTGTGCCACCTGCCCTCAGCCGCTCTCTGGGAAAGTGGGAATGGGGAACAAACAGGTCATGCACAGCTTTCATCTACTGCTCCTTATGGTGTGAGCTGCTGTCACTGCTCCAAGGCTGGTTTTGAAAACAGTGACGTTTCATGAAAAAGGCAGCAGATTTGGGCATTTTCTTTGCTTATGCATGACAAAGATAATTAGAAATCACAACCTTGCATTTAATCTCTGAGGAGGTCGAAAATCCAGTACCCTAAGTTAGATTTTGCAAGAGATGATTGTACAAAAAATACAACAGGTGTACAAAAAATGAACAGTGAGTTTCTATGAATGCTTTCAGCAGGTGCTAGGTGTCATGCACATGTTTATTTTCTTACTTTTTTCAGTAACTGATCTGTTTTGGAAACAGCGTGTATAATGTGGCTTCCTATTGCCTGAACACATTAATGAGTTTTATTTTTTTGCAAAACTTGGCTGCAAAAGATTAAAACACTAATGACTGTGATTTGCATGCTTCTTTTCTGGAGTTTGGATTTGATACTGCACCTTGACACTAAAGAAAAAATTGTCATTGTTACTCATTAATAAACATTTCACATATTTGTACAAAAGAAATCTGTGAATTAACAGAATTGGAATACGTTTAATTACAAAAATTCGCTTTTTAATTACAATAAGCCAGTGTTTCATGATAGGATGATGAGGGGAGAGCATTTTCATGAATCCCACCATAGTTGGGAGTGTCTTTCTTTGTTCTGCATTGTCATGAGAAAAATGACATTATGTTTTTCTCTCTTAGATAAGACATACACAAAAAAGTGTTTCATAATAGTACCATACTGAGTCCATGAAAAATAGTTGTGGTGTGTTACCAATTATTTATGAGAAGAATCTTGGAGAAATGCTCTGAATATAATACTTTTCTTCTTTTGTATGCTACCTGTATTTTGTTAAATAACACAATTATCTTGGTTTGAAGATAAAACTCTCCTTTTCTGCCACACAAAAATATGCACACAGGTAGATTCACCTTTTCAATGGGTAACTGAAGTCTTTATGATCTAACAAACAGCACAAAATAATCCAATAGCTGGAAGCTGTGGCTTGTGAAAATCAAACTTTGAGTAAGTATTTTTAGCACTTTTTTAAAGACCAAAGATAAGTACTGGTGCAGTTTCCTCAGAGAAATGCTAGATTTTCCACTGAAGATATGTGCCTAATACAAAGAAATGCAATTACAAGTGTTGGACTTTATACAGGAATTATGGTGGTACTGGAGAGATTCTCTATTATTACAGTGTTATGCCTACGGTTATGCAAGGAAAGCAGGTGACAAATTACTGTGGCTACTTCTTTTGCATTCAAATTTACTAATTTATTCTTGAGTACTCAAAATGCCTCAAAATACTTGAGTTCTTTGGTCTGCTCTGGATTCTTATTTTGTTTGAGCTCTCTAAAGTTGTTACTTGGGCTTTTTGAATTTTCCAGGATGCAGTGGACTATATAGTATCCCCAGCAAAGCAATAATCAGCCTGGGGAATACTGTAAGGCAGCTGATCTTTAGTAGTCAGTGAGTCTTCTCTTCAGTCTAAACTCCACTCTCTAGTGCAAGCGGCAATCTGGATGTCCCTGGCTTCTTGTATTAGGAGGGCCCAAGCATGAGCAGCAAGACAAGAGAGCTGGTGGTGACTACTTTGAGCTTGGAAAATAAATACACAACAGAACAAACAAGTTCTAGTTGAGCAACTGGGCAATTTAATGCCTGATTTGAGATCCTTCAGTTCATTAAACATCTCAGTAACTGATCGTGTATGTGAGATGGTAAATGGTATGTATGCTCTTTTAATTTGTGTCCTAGAAATGGACAATTTTATCAAATGTGTTGTAACAAAGAATATGAGTCGCTAATAAATAACACCTAAATATAAGCAAGGAATAAAGGATATGTTGGCAGCTTAACATAGATAAACTGGCATAACATGAGTGTATCAGTTGTTTCTGTTAGATAATGAATTTGGTTAGTGTTGTCATTGCAGAGAATAACTGGTTGCTCTTCAAAAGTTGAAGGATTCTTAAATATTGTCTCATTGAGAGATAAAGTACACAGGTACAAAAGCTAAGATTGAGTGCTCTGCAGTTGAATATTTTCTCTACCATAAATAATTGCCCTTCCCGAAGACAGTTGCTGTCTGCAGGCCTGAATTATACCTGGGATCTGCTGCCTCTGCTGAGGACATGGGAAGGTCATACTACTCAGTTTGTTCTGGTCCCAGGCTGGCTCCCTCCAGGCTGCCTGCAGGATTGCTCATACTCCTGCACTCCTGTGCTGGCTGTCTTCACTTGCCTCCTCAGAGCTCCTGTGTGGATCTTTACAGGTGGATGGAGACATTAGTCACAGCCAGAGTTGGTGGCAGCCGAGCTGTCTGGCAAAAGTGCGTGTGGGACTTTTGGGCACACACCTAGGAATCTCAAGTTAATATTCTCTAAGGAAAAAAATCTCAATTTTTTCTGGAAAAAAAAGGAATTTTTTTCTAGAACAAAACTTTAAAGGGACATATAACAATGAGGTGGGGAAAAAACCTTAAACAAAAAACTGTGACCAGTTCTAATGAATGGTCTTTTAAAATGGTTTATTCATTCTCTATTTTTCACAAGGTCTACTTACATGTTTTAAGAAATTTCAATAGATATTTCAATAAATCAGATTTGGGCTCTGTGTGATTCCTTCTATATTCTTTTATATAATACAGATCAACAATAAATCACTGTATCATCAGAGCCTGCTATTTCATGTGTGTGGAGTTGTTAGATTCATAAAATGCCATGCTAAACCTGAATTCATAAATCAGTCACAAAGGAGTTTCATTAAGCTCACAGTATTAAAGGAAGGCAAAAGCTTTAGAGGATCCCTAAAGAGTGTAAAACTAATTGGAAAATATTTGTATGAAAGACATTAAAAATCACCAGTATTTCTTCACAACAGTCCAAAGACATTTGTAGAAAGCTGAGAAGTCCATAACGTCTTTTTATTTTTCTTTTAAACCCCATCTAGAAAGCATCTGGTTCTGTTTTCAAACAGCACTCTTCACATAACAGACAGAGTATCCTGGGATACTTGTTGGCAGGACTGAAAGAGGAGTTCAGGAAGAAAGTAGCATGGTGTTACCTAGATTACCATAGCTGCTGAAGTAAAAGTATTTCATTCTCCGTTCATACCACCTGCAGAGTGAAGGATGCCACAGAGCTATACACAGCTCTGTGTAGCTCCCTAGCACTGAGATGTGGAGCATCACGATCAGAGATGTGTACATGCTTGAAGATCCACCAAACGGCATGAGCTGTAGCCTATCCTCTGGGAACATCCGAGGTTACCATTTTCTTTTTGCCAGTTCCTGTTATGTCTATGGGAGTAACTGGACCTTACGGGTGCCACTCTCTGTGTGAGCCTGTGGGGCTACAGATGAGGTATAGCTGCTTTTCTCAGCTTTGCTGGGGGCTTTCCTTCACCTAGTCAAGGCATTTGGATAAGTAGCAATAACTCCTTGTAAGCTGTATCCTAGGCAAAGCTGTCTCAGGAGCCACACTAGATCTTCCTATGCTGATCGAGTGAAGACTGCTCAGGAGCTGCTGCTCTCAGGCTGGAGAGGCCATTACTGGAGAGAGCAAGCGCAAATACAGTCCTGTGCCTGTGATACCTAGTCAGCTGCTTTCCGTGCTGTTTCCTTCCTGCTCTGGGTGAGCATCTGAATTTGTCCCTGTAAAGGTCTCTTTCAATACAACACATTCAATTTAGAGTAGTACCTTATGATAACTTTTGCAACTGACAGTGTAAATTTGAAGTTAAAATGATGCAGGTTGTTCACACTGCAGGGTATAGCAGATGTCACAGTCCTGCTCAAAGAACAGACAGACTCACTGACCAGAGGCTCTGGTTCTCTTACATCTGAGTTATATGCTTTGCATCGAGTTAGGTTAGGGTCAGATTGTTATCTTGGCCATGTCATCTTCCTTCAGTTACACAAAAGTAAGCAAGCCAAATACATTTTCTCCTGATATTATTATTCTATATATAAAGACATTCCAGTGTAAGCAGCTTTGCATGTAGCAGTGAACACTTTCAAAATGAAAGATCTCTCAAGCCATAGGGCTGTTTTTTTAAAATAAAGTACAGAGCTGAAATGAAATTTCCTAAACACAGTCAGTGTCTCCTGTGCTCCTTTGCACTATTTTCCATTTTGGGCACAAAATAAAAACTGTATCTTGGCTGTGTATAATTAATGTCATGGAACTGTGATCCTGGCATGACACAAGCTGTATCACTGAGAGCAGAAGTTAAGAAGAAATCATGATTGCTCAGCAATTTACACGGGAGGATGAAGGGGAAAGGCATTTTAAATTAATGGTTCTAAGGCCTTGATGTTGCCCTGCCACATTTCATAAATCTTTTCTGAGCAATATCTCCTGTGAAGGGGACTTGACAGTCACATAGAGAATACCAAACAGGTACCTTTTTCAGTAGGAAACAGTTTTTATATTTTGCTTCAAAATGCACTCCATGGAAGGAAGTAGCATTTCAGCTTATAGAGTAGCACTAAATGTCTGCTGACTGTGAAGGGTCCTTCTTCTCAAAACCATTTATCTTCAAAACAACACCTTTCCCCTTTGATAAAAGCTTGAGCTCTCCCCACCATGCCTGAGTGTCACAGTGGAGCGCTGTCTGAAGGCTGGCCCCATGCTAGCAAGGCACAAAGGCCCCCTGCCATCTCACAGCCCAGCTGTGAGCTCAGACCCCAGCACTCCAGGACACTTGGTGCATGGGTGGATCTGTCTTTGTAGAGATCTGCAGCTTTATGTGCCCTGTAAGATCAGCTACTTCATGCAAGCACTGCAGCACATTTAAATGTTTCTTTAAAACATCTAGGGACCAAGTCTGGGTGCTTCTAAAGCTTTGGGAATATTGATAGGGTGAGAAATCCCAGTGCAAGTGGTATTTGATCTTGCATTTGAAGTGTTTCAGCAGCAGCGCTGTCTGGCAGTGGGCAATGTTTCTCCCTGTCATTTGCCTCCTCACAAGGTTTCCTCTGTCCTTTGGCAGAGCTGACAGCACACGTCTTACAGCATCTGTCGTAGGCAGTAGTAACCTCACAGGTCATATAAGTTCCTCTCAAAGACTTCAGTGGTGCAGCAGATCAGTCTTCGTGTGTACTTATTGCATTAATTGGCATTTATAACAGAGTAGCTAGTACATAGTGAGAAAAAGAACTGCCTTAATATATTCAGTAGCTGTTTATATTCTTTATAATACCACCTCCAATGCACAAAAAGCTTTTACCTCACATTGTCTGCTCTGGGGTACTCAAAACATTTGAGCAATATCAGAAGTGACTCCTTTATGACAGTTATTTCCCAAAAATCGTTCCTTATGCCTCCCTCATTACTGTCATTTGCTACAAAATCATTTCTAATATGATGCGTACAGAGCCACTAATGCATTTTGTGACTAAAAGCAACTACTGCTTAGCACTGTTATCCTAAAAAAATTCCAGAGGAAAACCAAACAGGAATAAAATTACACTATGTGTCCACAGCCAAAGACACACGGAAGGGATTGGAAGTGGAGGGCAAACTTTCCTGTGAGCTGGGAGGGCTGACAGCAACTATGCAGAAGGCTGCAGTGTAAGGACCAGGTGCCTCTGTGCCCTGATGGTCACATTCAACCACAGCTCCTCAGGGCTGTATGCAGGAGGAGCAAGATGATGCCCAGGGAGGAGAAGGAAGGGAGTGCTGAGGGCTTTGATTAGCATTGTCCTGGTAAGCCTGGGTGGAAATGTCACATATCTAGCCCTGTACAGCGCACCTGTGGGAGAGCACAGCCCTACATGTTGGTCAGTGCTGCCTCCAGCCATACCCAGCATCTCCATTTCACCTTTCCAGCCTGCAAGCTGGACAGCTGGTGCAGCCAACATGCTGGCACTGCCCCAGCCAGGACTTCCATTTTGTAAAAGTGTCATGGTAAGCTGAGCTTCTCATTTTATAGTATGGACAGCATCTTCTAGAGCATATAGAGGAGATGCTGAATCCAACATTTATATGGGCACAGACACAAGGATTGTTCCAGAAACTGCCAGTTGAGCAAAATACTGGAAAAAAAAAAACCCAAAACCCTTCTGTTTCACATAGTCCTAGAGTTTATCATGTCATAGGAAGGTATCATGCAGTAGAGACAGAAATGTAGTCTGCTAGACATATGACAGACTCTTTCCATCCCAGGGAACTTGACAACTTGACTTGGGAAGAAAAACAGAAAGAATGGAGCTTGAGCCTAGAAAAGAAAAAGAACATGTTAAAACCCCATAAAAACAGCTACAGAAAAAGCTTTCATAATCAGGGCGAGGAATAATCTGGTGCCCATGCTAATGGTGGGTAGACAAGAGCTAACGCTCTAAAATTGCACTATGACTGGGATTAAACACTAGGGAAATCCTTATAATGGTAAAGATAGAGTGGTTTGGGAAAATGGGGAAGTTGTGGGGGTCTCCATCACTGGCAACCTTTAGTAACATGTATCAGGCTGGACTGGACCAATGTAAGAGTGATTGATCCTGCCTTCAGACTGAGTACAGGCCATAAGGTCTCTTCAGGTCCCTTCCAGCTATAGCAATCCGAATGTGTTTGCACACACAGTGGAAAAATGATTAATTCTCACTTTATTTAATTGCAGATACATAAAGTATTTGTTGAATAGTGGCCAGTTTGCTCAGTGAATGTTTAATGCTTTATATTTGATTGAATCTACATATTATTTAATACTCCCTATTTCTGTTCTTGTCAGACAGCTTTCAGCAACGGCTAACAATCTTTCTACATTTCAGCAGACTGCATAATAACAGTTTTAAGTAGAGTGATGTGTTACTTGGATAATATACTCATTACGGGTGGAAATTAGGAAGCTTATTTGAGAAATGTGAAGTGCATTAAAATAAAATGAACTCCCAAATGAGATTTGGGCTACATGTAAAAAACTCCTTCCTTAAAAAGTCAGAATTTACAAAGATGTAGAGACTTGTCGCGGTCGGGCGTGCAGAGGTCCGACCCGCCTCCTAAAGGGAAGGGGTTGAGGGTAAATTGGGATATCTCCCCACCAAGCTCGCAAGCAAATGCGGAGACCGAAATGAGTATCTAACAAGTTTATTACTAAATATATTCAAATAAAACCTTATTTACTCTACGGAAATATTACAATATGAAAGAACACCACGCCCACCCAGTCGCTCCCTCTCTCACCCACCGAGAGATAAGGGCAAATAAGGACTTAATTATGTCAAAATACGACCTGTATGTGTGGATGGTGCGTGTGTATGCGTGCATGTGTCCTTTCGGCGTTTGGTGATGGTCTCCGTGGAACGGTGACGATGCCCAACCAGCAGACCTGGACCGTTTCCAGTGATGTCAGTAGCTTGTAGCTTTTCGGTGCGATTGGAGTTTCTCTCTCTCTCTTTCTCTTGCAGCTTGGAGTTTCTCTCTCTCCCTCCGACGGTGGCGTCGNGCTCACGGCTTCTTTCTCTCCCCCGGATTCCTAGAGCAGTGGGAGTCAGCAGTTCTGTCCGGCGGCTCTCCGCGGCGGCTGCTCCCTTCTCTCCGGCTGCTTGGTTTCTTCAGGGGGCTGCGCTGACAGCTCAGTTCGGTTTCCCCCCTCTCTGGCTGCTTGGCTTCTTCAGGGGGCTGCGCTGACAGCTCAGTTCAGTTTCCCCCCTCTCTGGCTGCTTGGCTTCTTCAGGGGGCTGCGCTGACAGCTCAGTTCAGCTTCCCCCCGTCTCCTCCTTGCTCCTCTCCGGCAGCGGCGGAGGGAGGAGGGGGGTGCACTCAGCAGGAACGATGTGCTCCCTTTGTGCAGTGAGGCGGAAAAAAGAGCAATTGTTTACTTTTTCGATATTTATGGCTGGCGTTATCTCGCTTCCGTCTTCCTGGAGGATTTATGCAGAATAGATTTATGGGAAATTGAGTTTTTTGCTCACTGTTTTAATAAGGCAGAAAAAATCACGTGGTCGGTTCACCACAAGACTGTAAAAGTTTGGAATGAAAAGTGTGACTTTTACAAACCTGTGATATCAGCAAGGCTAATTTCAGATTACTGGTTGGGAAGACACTTATGCCTAGAAAAAAAAAGGGGGGGGGCAAAAAAAACAAATATAGGGAATCCCAAAGATCCTTTATTTTTTGCTTAAGTGCAAGGGACATTTTGGACCTATGTTGTCTCTAGTAATAACTTCAATGACAGCAGCTAAAAATAAGCACTATGCAAACACAATGGAATTCACCAGTGTGAGAAGGCATTTGACTGCAGCACAGTCTTTGTAAATTAACATTCTGATCTGGTACCAGAATAACTCTCCTCTGAAGGTAGAGGTGCATAACGTAAAAGTTGAATAGATCCTGGAGAGGGACTTTTTACAAGGGCATGTAGTGATAGAACAAGGGGTAATGGCTTTAAACTGAAAGAGTGTAGATTTACATTAGATATCTCACTATAGAGGTGGTGAGGAACGGGAACAGGTCACTCAGAATAGTTGTGGATGCCCCCACCCTGGAAAAGTCCAAGGCCACGCTGGACAGTGCTTTGAGCAACCTGGTCTAGTGGAAGGTGTCCCTGCCCATGCCATTGGGGTTGGAACTAGATGATATTTAAGGTCCCTTCCACCATTATCTGGGGCGTAGTAACTGCCTCTTCCTGAATCTTCAAAAAAGGTATATTTTTTAAAGCTCAGCTCTGCACTGATGGACATACATATTCAATGCAAGACCTTAAAATCTTAAAATACAGCCTTGTAGACCTTTTCTTGCTAAGACTGCTTTTATTAAGAATCAAAATTGAACATGATTTGGGGATAGTAAAAATATGGAGCAAGAAACATCTTATGGGAAATACTGTCCAAAATCATAAGCTTCTAGTTGAGAATAAGTTAATGTGCCAAGACTATCAGGCAATGATGGCTTTTTACTTGTGACACAATCTTTGCAAAGAGAAATTTTTAACAGAATCACAATGAAGCTGCTGAAGAGGCAACATGGGAATTACTCTGCAAGTTGCTTTTGAAGGCCAGATCTGAATGAGAATACAGACTTGGCCACTCAAATTCCACCACATCCTTCCCTGTTCAGCATTGTTTTTTTATTGGTTTCTGCATCACTCTTCGGAAGCCTGCCTGAGTCAGCTGGCACTTCACATGAGCCTGGGGCTTCAGCTGTGTTGGCTGTATGTGGTTACAGGGGTGTTTCTGACTGTAAGTCTAATGAGCAGGGCTGCAGTCTGAAATGGAGCATGCCTTCACATCTGACTTTGGAAATGAGCTCTGAAACCCCATCAAGGTGTACAGCAACTGGTTTGGTACAGAGGTGAGGGCAAAAATTCCTCATATGTACTGGACTGAAACAGAGGCAGTTGTTTTAAGAAGTGTGACCTCCAGGGGACGCAGCAGCATTGTGAGGAATTGTATTCACCACCTGTGATTTCAGGAAGCTATTTTATGTGTTGATGAACACCAGCTTTTGTGGAAAAAATAAAATGGATCTTACAAATTTACTATAAAATGTATCTATATGGTAAAATGGAATATGACACATGCACCTTATTAGTAATTAGGAGATCTAGATTGGGTCATTAGATCTATCACCGTGTTATCTAAGAACCTTGTAATGGTTGATTTTGAAAGGTTTTCTTTTACCTTAAGTAAAATGGAGGAAATAATGCTCCTGTCCTCTCATTCTTAGTTGGCTTTCTTTGCTGCCTCTACAGGAGAAGTATGTTTCGTAACTAATTACTAGGACCAGAAGAATAGAAGCCCTCAGTACTGTCACCATGATAAAATAATATATAAAAGTAATATGTCAGATGCTTCCCAACTTGCATAAAGTGACTTAGTATAGTCTAACATGAAAAATAACAATGCTGAAAGGCAAGTCTGCAAAAAAAAGCTGGCTGAATAATTCATACTTAAATTGAATCTGATAAATTTTGTTCCTTTTCTCCATTGACAGAAAGCCTATATATAATTGACTGTTTCTGCAGATTTGTTCTGTTATTCTATAATTCATGTGCTCTACAGATCTCTTTTGGAGTGTTCTCTGTATCGTTTAACTGTGACTGGTTGCGCAAGGCACATAGCATTGTTTCTCTTTCCTGATGGTGCGGTGCTAATGCTAACGACCAGGACTCTGATACTAGTGTTTATAGAAAACAAACATAAAATTCACTCTCTATAAATATTTGAGCGTAAAAACTTAGTACTTGCTCTACATGAATATTGATAATAGCAAAATATGATGTTATGAGTTTTCCAAATGTTCATGGAAAGTTAAAGAAGGTCGAAGGCAGACTGTTTGAAAATATGACTGAATGTTCATGCTGTTTCTAACAGGTTTCAGGTCTCTGACACATTTCTAAGCCATGTAGTTGTCACCAGGATCCTTTTCTTCTTTCCTTAGCCTAATTTATGTGTCATGGACTTACAAAATGAAAACTCTGCCTGTTAGAACTGATGGTGTAAGGTGCACACTAAGGGCACCCAGAGCACTACAATATTAGTTTAGATCCTCAGAGCTTATTTTAAGGAGCCGCATGAGGTCCCTGATGGCAGCCTTTCTGGTGTACGTGCTCCTGACATGAGCTTTCTGGCAGGTCAGCTGGGAGGACACAACCCCACAGCCTTATTTGTTTTTTAAGATAACCACTCAAATACATGCAGTGAGTCACTGGAAAGCACATTTTATTTGAGTTCAATCTATCTGTCACAGTGCCAGGAATCCCAACTAAGCTGTTTTTAAAATGCCACCATGGAACCGGATTTTTCTAAGTCCCTAAATAGCAAAGCAATTTCAGGAATGCAGCAAGATAAACAAGGAGAAAAATATGAGAGCAAAACAGTAAGCACAGTCTGAATATTCTCTTGAAACATCAAGTGTTAATCACGGACTGCAGCAAGGAAAGGGAAACTAAGGAAAAATACTGAGAAGTGACATTTTGTAATTGCAAATGGTATGGTGAGTACCCATAACCTTCATCATTCTCAGAAACCTTAGAAACATTAGGAGTGATGCTTGAGAAAAGAAAAACTTGTCTTCTTGTCAGAGTTCTTTTCCCTCTTGGTACTCAGCTTCTTCATGAATAGGCTGACAGTAGAGTTGAAAATGCCTTTTGTGATCGTATTTTAGCTCTTGTGTTGCTGATATCATGGAGCAACATGATTCAGCTGGCAGCTCATGGGTAGAATCTTACCTGCAGGATTCTTTCTTCGAGTCTCCTTTTGGTGCTTAGAGCCTGAACAGGTGCCTCCATGTCTGTGTATGTGTGTGCGCATGCGTGTGTGCGCGGTACAGAGGACAGAGAAACTTGGGGCGCACACGTCCACCTAGCATCACAAGGGAATTGCCTCCCCTGTGTTGGTCTGGCCTGCCTGGCTCCTAAAATTGAAGTCCAGTCCCTCTAGATAAGAAAGTTAGAGCATGTTAGTTCACATGCAATGTTTCCCCATATTTCTTCTTCTTAAGGAGAAAAAAAGTTAACTCTGGGCACTTAAAAAAAAATTGAGCTGGTGGTTTATTTTTTGGCCTGTGTTGCTGGATCAGGGTTTTTTTTTGAGAGATTGTGGGTTCAGAAGTAGAAGGCAAAGGAGCTGACATTTCAAGGATGTCTTTTGTACACAGAAGTATAAATACATTTTGGATTCATGAATTGGTATGTTTGTACTGAGATATCTTTCTGATTGAAAAATAAAGACTGAAGCTATATGAACCCTGCACTGAAATTCAAGACTCACTTTCTGCTGGTGAAGAACATGTGCTTTTTCCTGGCAAAACACCTACAGCTTTAGTATGTATAGAATTAAGGCCTGGAGGTGTTCAAGGCCAGGTTGGATGGGGCCTTGAGCAACTCGGTCTAGTGGGAGGTGTCCCTGCCATGGCAGAGGGATTGGAACTAGATGATCTTTGAGGTCCCTTCCAATCCAAATCATTCTATGATTCTATGATTCTATAATTGCTCATATTCTGCTCCTAGGTTTTTTGGCAAAAGCAGCATGTATTTAAATTAGCATTCTATTTTAATGAAATAATTCCATTAATAATGGCAGGGTTACGAGCTCCCTTCTCTAGTTATGGAAATTCTTCCACATTCAAGCTAGGAGCTGTCCTAGCTGATATTACATCAATCTAATTATAACAGCCTTAGATAAATGGGCAAAACAAATGGATTTCATTCTGTTCTGCCTCACAGTCACAAGAACATTTCTTTTCAGGTCACATATCTTTGAATTACAGGTCATATATATCTCATAAACTTTGAAAATAAAGCCTTCTTATTACTAATTACGTTTGCTCTCTGCAGTCCCATCAAATTTGTTTTCTACTATGACACTATTACAAATACTCAATTTTGTTGCTAGAACTGAACATTCTTATGAAGCCTTTGTCAACTTGTTATTACAGTAACGTGGATTATAACAAGATGTCTTTTCTATTCATTTTTGACATCTTTAAATATCAAGTTGCCTTTACTTTGCCCTATGCAATAAACCACTGAATGTACGGGAGAAGGCTAATGTAACAGGCAAAATAAACAATTCAATTTCAGCTAATAGCCTTAATAGTTGGGCAAATCTCATCAAAGTTTTCGTTTGAGGCTAATTTGACAGCAGCCCGAATTTTAATAAAAAATTAATGGCTTTAAAGTGGTTGTTGTCTTTATCTCCCATTTTAAGATACAACAAATGAAAGAAGTAGTGAGGGAGAGGAAATGTTATAGTTAACATTAAACTCCTGAGTATGTGAGTTAAGTTCATTTCACTTGCTTAGCTTGAGAGGCCAGTGAAATGCAAGGGCTAGGACCAGATCTCTTTGCATTGTGTTTTTTAGTTACAGCTTATAGAAATTCATGTGATTGTTTCGAGCAAGGATGCTCTCGGAGGTCTGTGTAAGTGAGCTTCTTTGCACTTGTTCTAATGTTTTAGAACCTGCCATCTGCCAGCTCATGTGTTCATAGCTGGGGACTCAAAGCAAGGAGACCGTCTAAAGTGAGATAAAATGATATTACACCTCTGGCTCCATCAAGAAGCTTGCTAGTAGTTGGTGCTTTGTCCTGATGAGCATGGGCACCTGTTAGGCTGCAGTCCAGAGATGCAAAGATTAATTAATTCAGAAATGAACAGGATGAGTATGTAAGAGGTATTGATTTTGCCCCAAGATCTGCGTCTCTTCAGACCAAATTAGGTGAGTATCCCAGGTCCTAGTGCAAGGTGTCCTCACTTTAATGGCTTTCCAATGTAGTGTTACTTTTCTGCTAAAATGGATTTTGGAAGCTGAATAATGCATAAACAGAAACGTACACAGAGCTATTCCAGAATTCCCAAACTGGCATGCCTTCACTCAAATGGTAAGTATCTAGCTGTGTCTGTGAAGCTAGGCACATCAAAATGTCCTTGTGCTGGTGTAAATTCTTAACTTCAAACTAAAAGAATTCAAACAATTTATTAAAAAATTCAAAAGCCTGGCCTCAGTTTATTGACTACTTGTGTGCTGTATCATATCACTTGCCATACTCTGTGTAGGCAGTAAATACATCCACATGGCGAAGATTTCAAAAGAGTGCTTAGCAGCAAATTAGAACTTTCCTTGAATCCTAATATTTGGATGAATAGTCCATACAGAACTGTTCCTAGAACACATGCTTTTTCTGGCACCAATAAAGAATGTGATGTTCTTGCAATAAATTTAACATGACATATAACAAGTATGGAAATCTATTACTTCTGGACAATGCCATGGCACATTTTTTGACTTGAAGTGTTCCATAACTGATGTGAGAAGCCACTGACATTCTTTGGTAGATTTTGCAAAGCATTTAATTCTTACTATCATAACCTGATTTGCCATCAGAATAGCTTTACAGTCTAAGTCTAGACTACAGAGCTAATAATTAAGACCCTAGAGAAAGCTGGAGGGATATAAATGAAAAAAAGGAGTGCAACTTCTGATCTTGAGAGCACAGAGAAAGATAGCATACCAAGCAGAAGAATCAAAATGAAAATGAGAATAATAGAAGATAGAGATCAAAGCTGACCCGGAACTGACAATATTCTGGTGACACGCATAATAGTGTCTCTGTTGATGTTGATAAGTATTTCCTGCAGCAGGAAAGTGTTATTTACAGTTCCCATATGAAAAAGATAGCATCAGGTGTCACTTTAAGAAATTTATTTGGCCAGTTTCTCTGGCACGGGTTAAGTAGCAGATCACACTGGATGATGAACATAGCACTTTTCTGGCCTTAAAATCTGCCAAAGGCCAAGAAAATGTAGTTAGAACAATAAAATTTAAGAAATTCATGTGGAACAGTATTACTACACAGCTTTGGTGGTTGCTATCCAGTTCCACACTTATTTCTCCAATTTAATTTTTAACTGGCTCTTTCACCTACATAACTGTCCCTCTAGGAGCATAAATCCAACATCCAACAACTGTGTAGTGCTCTATAACCTGAAACATCTACAGGACACAGTACAGTACAGCCCTGAAAGCAGTTAGATTCATATGGAAGTCACATTGCACCTGAACTAAATGTGCTGCCGGAGTTTTAGAGTTGGTTTCGTCAGTCCTGCTTCAAGGATTTCTGCACTACTTCTGCCACAGGTACTCATGAAATAAGATTTACCTGTTTTACTGGGTTGGCCCTACAGGTGTGTGTGACTAAATCAGAAAAAGTTTAGAAGTGAATGAGAATATAGGCTCTTTCTATGTTTTTCTTTCAGCTATTGCTGTTCTTGTGTTTATTATCAGTATTCATGATGTACATCATCAAGGTCCATTTGTAAACTCTCAGCTGTAATTCGTACATCAAGTTTTCAAAAGATTTAAGCAAAGGAAACAAAAAATATTACACCAATAAAAATGGCTTTTTCCACGCAGCACAACTCAGCAGTTGAGAACTATTTAAAATATGTTTATATATTCACATATATTCTGGGTTTGGATAAACAGAGAAATCTGGTGCATATTTACAATAAGTTTGAAAGTTCAGTAATTATCACCAGAAGTCATCATTAAGCCTCCAGATAAACAATGAAATGTCACTTGGTTTGACAATGCAATAGGAATAATTTCTACTAATTATTCCTGTGATGAATTTGGCTCATTAGCTTTTAGTAGAGGAAAAGGAAACTGAAAAATCAATATTTCAGTTCACTGGCTGTTTTTTTCTTTTTTTTTTTTTAATCTGGGAATGTTAGTTATATATTCTGCACAGTAATAAAGGGAAGCAGAGGGCAGTCAGGGATACTAAAAAATATTCAACTTAGAACCAATAATGATTTACAATAAATGCAGCTGTTATCAGACTGCAAGGAACTGTTGATTCAGAGGAAAGTTCTGTCCTTTACAGTCTTTCTTTAGACACTCAAGATTTTCCTTTTCCTTAAAACAATCATATTGGTGGCTATTTGGGTCAAATTATGTAGATTAATTTCTGTGTTGATTCAGTATCACTTCTTTCTTCCTTTTCTCATATAATGTCTAACCGTAAAACTTGTTTCTTCCCATTTTTGCTTAGTAAGGTGTTCACTACATCTTCAGCTTTGCATTTAGTTTTTCCTTTTTATTATCTTCACTTAATCCTACCAATGCTGATGTGAGATCTTTCCTTTGCTGTCTGAACACAGATAGAAAAGCCAATGAACAGCTGAAGCTTTGTAAACACAGGCATTTTAAGCTGGGGAATTGCTTTGGTTTGGAGCATTGGTCAGCCAGGCTTTCTACTTATACTGCAATTTGATTAACTGTGATGCCAGAGAAGATGTCAGGATTTTGGTATGCCTGGATCAAGTCACCAGCTGGTTTGTGATCTTTAGGGGATCTATAAGGATCAATCAAAACATCTGCTCAATCGAGGGTGCATTCCCACATTAAGGAAAGAAAGATCAGTTTTGTTGAAGACTAGAATTGATCAGGAACTTTCTGACTGAAGTTTTGCCCTCTGAAGATCCTGATCTGTCAGGGAGAAATGTTCCTATGCTATGTGGCACCTGGGGAAGCCCAGCTTGTTCTCCAACTGGGCACCTATCCTGGTGTCTGCCACTCTGCTGCTGCCCAGAATCCCACCTTTGAGCACCCAAAGCTCAGAAACTTTGACAAAGAGAACCTCAGGGGTGATTAGAGAAAGTCAAAGAATAGGATGAATCTTAAGCTATTTTGGTTGTCTAAAGAAAGATGACCAAGTTTGGGTTATGTATAGTACTCTGTGTAGCCATTGCATAAAAAGGGTAAACTAGAGAATGGTTTCATATGTTCTTTTTTAAAGTACTTTACTTCAGCTGAAAGGGATCATCCTTTGGGAATGCCTGCTTCCTTCCATCATTCAGAAAGTCTAAGTTAGATTTCAATGTAAAACTTCTAGACAGGAAAGCTAGGACAGAATAATCCTTCCCAAAATGACATACAAACTCATATATTAAGGTTCTAGTTATAGTTACTCTTATAGTTGTAATATATATAAATATTATACATAAATAATATAAAAATTATTGTTGCAATATATATAGTTATATATAAAAACATATATAGAGATACATACAGATTAATTCTAATTCTGAAAGAAATTTGTTACTGATTTTCCTTTATTTTCTTTTTTTAAGGATAAAGTTTTGAGATCTGGGAATCTCCTGAGAATGGCAGTTCCAGTTTTCATAGAAATCTGTCCATAACAAATTTTGCTTTGTCTTTTGTGTAGATAAGGAAATGTGAAGTCTGCTAATCACAGATGTAAATGATGTAGCATTATAACAGTTTCAGATAAAACAGAGCATGAAAATAAAAGTATTCTTGCCATTCTAATAGGAAAAAACCACATTTTTTCAATGTTGAAAAATATTATTTTCAGCAGTCACACCTAGCTGGATATATTCAAATACTTTTCAAAAAGAATGCACACATAGAATAAAACTACCTAAATGCAAGATGTATTTTTCGGTCTCTCCATATGGCTATCATATTATGAAAAGAGAGGTACACTAATTTACCATTGCTGGTTGAGCTGTTTCAACATGGCAATGAGTAATTCGCCAACAGGTTCCGAAACAGATGTAAAGTGGCAGTGCAATGTTTCCAGTGGGGTTACTATAAAACATTTAGTTTCTTAGTTTCCAGTACAGAGGGCTTTGGGCTATATAATCTATCAAAGAAATTGGTAATCAAACGGAATCCTTACTCTATTGAGAAATAAAAATCTATTTATGATATTTAGAAGATCCTTTTACTGTACTATCTGAGCACCTCACAAGCCTTACAGTTGCTTCACTTATCTATAAGGAGGAAACAGAGATCCCCTGAGTGACTTTTCCAAACTCGTCAGAAAGGTTTGTGACAGAGTAGTGTTGGGCACTCAGGTCTACTCACCTTCAGGCTAATGGTCTAACTGTAAGCTCCTTTGTCTTTTGTCCCAGTGGAAAAAGTATAGCTGGATGCAACCTGAAACTGCAGTGGAACTTGGTGTAGAAAACTGTAGGAGAGATAAAGGAATCAGTAAATTCAAAAATTGAGGTTGTATCTGGGCTGAACATCTTTATGACAGCAGAGAAAATAACTAGCTGCAAGAAGCTAACGGACATTCTGCAGTCTCAGATACATATGCTGCTCCTGTTTCTGTTTCCAAGGTTGTTTACTATTATGGCACCATGGCTTGTGATATCAAGTCATCTAATATAATGCTACTGACATTTCAGTGCATGTCAGATATGTTTTAGTGCTGCATGAAAACATGAGATTTTTAAAGAATGTACGTCTCAATGTATTTCATTGCATTTCAAACATCCAGAAAGAGGAGCATTGGAAATGTGCCTTTGATACCTTTTAAGAAACGGAAGGCTGAATTCCATGGCTACACCCTGACATCTGCAGAGTTTTCTCTGCAATTCTGAGCAAAACTGGGAACAGAACATTTTAAGGCATTTCCACATAATTGGAATTTTGCAAGGGTTTGGGCTTGTTACTGGAGCATACAGAATCTTTAATGTCTATGACTGACTTTGAATGCAACCTCTGTCTATTTCTGTGATTATGAGCATGGTGAAAAATATGGCTGGATAGAAAAAAGAAACATGTATATGGCTGTTGTTATTAGTTTTGCACTTTTGTTGAGTGCTTATTTACCCAGTTGCAATTTATGCACTACATAACAATAGGATGTCCCTGAACGGCCGATAAGTCCATCTGAACTTCTTTAGGTTATGATGATCAGGAAAATAAATTGCATCTTCAGTGACACTCGCAGAATCTCTGAAGTAAAAATCTGGGTAAAGAAGATGATTCTGGCTTACCTCAAAACTGTTATCTAAGAAGTGTTGAGAGCAAAATTGTCATCTTTTGTTGTAATGGTGATGGAAGATCTCATTTGTTTTCAATTGTCTGAAGCATATCCACTAGCAGCTATCAGTAAAATATTCAGAATGCAAAATAGTATTAGACCCCAAAGACCATATGGTACATATTTTATTCCAGAACATCAGTTACGCTACTGAAGTAGGATACTGAAGTTGTCAGCTTAGCAGATAATTATGCATAATTCAGAATTTCTGGAGACTTGAGTCTCAGACTTTCTGGCTAGTCATTTAGTCACTAAATTTTTAGATCACTGCCCTGAGTTTGGTGCCTAGTTCCAGTACAGTGCTTCAGGAGACATAACTATCTAATAGCGAGATTTGTACACTGTGCTGAGTTATTTAAACTAGCCAGTGGGAACTGTTATGAACAGAGGTGGTCTTAAGTTGTTCTCGAGTACTTACAGCTTCAGTCCCAGTGGGACTCACAACACTGAAGCACTACTGTATAAGGTGCTATTATTCATTTCTCACAAAATGCATCTGGAGAAGCCAATGGTGATTCTTCCCTAACTATTTATTCAATAACTCATGACTGAAGTACTCACACAGGTTGCAGGAAAGGCAGATTTAATTGTCTCCTCTACTTAATGGGATTCAACCCGCCCCCCATGTCCCACAAGAACATTATAATGGCCAGACTATAGGCTGTTCTGAGTAAAGGCTTTCTCAGTCCCATGAAAGCTGTTTCATGCCATCTGAAATAGCTGAAACCAGTGGTAGTGCTCTTGTAGATATAATGGTCTAAGAATAATAAGAAGAAAAAGCTTGGTAGGAAAAGGTATTGTCTTCTATAAGAACACCTGGCGTAGCTGAAAGAAAAGGACTGACTCAGGGTCATCTAAGACATTCCCCAGATCTACAGTAAAAATTTACTTTCACAATAATACATTTAATGTCACAGTTGTAGGGCCAAAGAACGAAGCATTATGACACTTGGGAATGCGGACTTCATCCCTACTCAGATGAGTACTTAATGTACATTACTTATTCATGGGATGAGGACATGGCATTTAGGTAGTTAAGTTAGATGGCTCTAGCTCCATTGTTGTTTTATCCATTCACCAAGTAAAAATAGATAAAATAGGGCACACAGCTGGAAGTTGTAAACTATTATATTTTTTTCTAGCACAGTTTTTTAATACTGTACATCCCTGAAGAGAGCTTTATGCCCTGGTAGCTTGGGAAAGATGTTCTTATCAAAGGCAATATCTCAGGTTTTACACATGTGTTCAGTAAATTATTTCATACAATCCTACCTTTGTTTTATACGGAACACTATCTTTCATGAAATTTCTCACACCAAGTATCTGCTTCCCACAAAAAACCCACTTGTTTTCATCAGAACTGCCTGACAACAGTTTTCCATTCTGGGCTGAGTGCTCTGGGATCTACCTTTCCAGGTACTCCCCTCCATGGTGGACACATGTAGGACCATGCACAGGGAAACATGCAGGCTGGGCACATGTGCAGTCCACCAATGTGCCTGCAAGGACAATGCATGACAGTCATAGCTCTGTCTCCCAGGTTGGTTGGTCTGACTTCAGTTCCAGCTGTCAGCTCTTACCTTCATCTTACCCTTTTCTCCATTATTAATTTTCAGAGGAATATTATATATGCTCTCCTATAATGAGAGGCCATATATGATGTCAGTGAGAGAACAAGTCAGGAGGTATTAGCTGCCGTTTGGAGAATGGATTTTTATTGTTTTTCACAATTAGATAAAAAGTGCCAGTTAAACAATGTCCATCAGCCAGGATAACATCCCAGAGGTCTAAGAGTACAGCTGTACTATTTTCTGGACCACCAATCCCTCATTTACTGTTAACAACCTTGTCAACATTGCTAAAAATAATTAACATTTTCTTCTCATTTATCTTGCAGAATTGAGTACTGGCAGCTGTAGCCCTTAAATGATAGGGTAATATGTAAAACCAGCAAGCTAATTCATTAATTATTTTGGGGGAGTATTTTCTCTAGGATTCTTTTGTATTTAAGCCTGACTTTTAACTTGAGAGTTTGAATTATATTTGAATTATATCCTTCTTTCATGACCTGTCGTCTTTGCCTGTTGTAGTATAAGAAAGACATGGGGTGAGGGGAATAAAAGAGGATAAAGGATTAGGACAAAAAATAAAAGTGCCAATTCAAATTCTTTGGTTAATCAGGTACAAAGTTTCATTTAAACAATAAGGTCATATAAGGAGTCTTTGGCTGAAGATTCCATATTGTAGACCTTTAATAATACATAGAAAGCATAATATTCAGTCACATCAAGTCTTGTATCTAATTTGAAGAATCAGCCTTGGAGGTCTCGATTTTCTTGTTATTTATATAACAATGTTTATCACACCGACATTTGTCATTAATGGTAAGCATTAAAATCAGAAGAAAAACTCCATGGACTAGTCAAAAGGGCAGGTAAGATATGTTAATACAAAGTCCAAACAAGCAAAGAATGCATTTCTTCCTGGCATTGCAGTGTTATTAACAAGGTCAAAATTTTGCACAGAGCCCTCTCACTGCTTCTATTGCACAGCTGTAAAGGAGGAACTTGTTGATCTGCACTTAGCATTTTCTAAAGTTGGAAACACTTTTAGACCATTGGAAGACTTGTACCACTCACTTCTCAAAAGAATGATGTTTCGTATGCAGATGTGATTTCCTACTTATAGGGACAGCAGATGCAGAAGTATTTCAACAGCTTGTGGAAGTACTTAGAGCTGAAACATGCACCAAATGGAGTTTTACTGAGACAGTATCATTTACCGAGACTGGGTGGGAAGATGGCACAGCAGCTGCAATCCATGTAATGAAGAGACTTACTATGAGCTATAAACAAAACCTTTAGAAGAGAAATGGGGAAATGTCGCACTTAAAAATGCAGTTGTATTTGAGTTTTTGCAATTTTGATAAAAATTTCACACAAGATTCGAAACTAATTCTCTGTTCTTCAGAATTTTTAGTAGAGAAAAACTCATTTCACTATGACATGATTCTTTCATTTAATACAGTTTTATTCTAGTTGCTACATCAGGAATGTTACTTATGTGGAACTGTTTTCACATTGTCAGAATGTATTATTCATCTCTATTATAATCTATATTATTTTAATATTTTGTGTTTTTCCAGTGCAATTGAAATAGTTTTAACTTTCTGAGACAACATATTTAACATTAGCAAAGAGTGACAATTTGACATTGTCAGAACAAACAATTCAATATTTCTGATTCTATATTTCTTGGAGTTTCCATTCTCTGAAAATTGATGACATTTCTCCCTGATTTAGGATGAAAGCACATTTTTATTTGTAAGAATGTTTAATTGAAAAGAAACTCCATTTATGACTGTTGTGACTCTGATAGTATGGGGAGGCAGCCATCATTTAGGAGAAACAGACACCTCCAGGATAACTCCATTCATCCAGTTCCAAACCAGATGTTTCAGAATTACAATAAATCATCTGCTAGCTATGCTCATTCCCTTCCATCAGTTGGGAAATGTGTCTAGGCAACTAGTATAGACTTCGGCCAAAAAATTAGATATCTGATGTAGGGCAGATGTCCCATTCAAAATGGACCCAAATTCAGAGATATTTTACCTATTACCACTACAAGAAAGGTACTCTAAGTAGTTACAACTAATGCACCCCCATGAGATAAGTTTAGGTTTGAGTAAATAGTGGAAAGGGCGGGTTATTTTAATTACCAATATCTTAGGGTTTCCTGGTAGAGTTTCTTGTTTGTTTCCTTGCTGTGGTCTTTCCTTTGCATTCTGCTTGCAGGTTATACAGTCTGAAAATGCTGGCTCCCCTGGATCCATGTTTGCATCACTTCTGAATTTGGCTTAATGACTTCAGCCACATGAGTCAATTAATTACTTAAATCCAATCAATTGCCTTACCTGAAGCAAACACAGAGTAAAGAATTATGATTAGCTGGTGAGGATGTTAGCTTTCCTTCGTGCAGGATGCTTTCTAAGAGTGGATTATGTTTTTAAAAGTAAACAAAGTCATGGGGAGACTATACTTTAGACTAACAGTCTTTCTGTTCGGTTACTCTTTTCCCAGGAGCCACATGTGATAGATGTAATTTTTCCTGAGCTGTAAAAACTAAATACCCTCAGTCTTGTTCTGTGGTTTCCTCTCTGAGTCCATTCAGAAAACTGTTGTCTCAGAGTATAATTGAGACACCTGATACCATGTTATACTCCAAAGAATTACAACAAGATGCAAACTTGTGATTGTACTGTTCTGCACACAGCCTGCATTGTGCAGTGCTATAGTCAGATTAAGACAGCAAAACTTGGAGATTTTTCCAATTATTTCCTTTCCCTATTAAGACTCTTGAGTAATCTGAGCTCTACTGAATTAAAGATTTGTTCTGGTTCTGGTGGCTTGGTCCGTGGAGAATAGCCCCACCTGCCTTTTTCACATGAGCAGAACCTCAGAGCTCCATACCTCGCAGCAGTTTGAACACTTACTTCAAGACACCACTAAAATATTCTTACTGAGCTGTGCTATCAGCAGTCTAGGTTTCATAAGCAGAGTACATCCAAGATCTCATGTATTTTGCCTCAGAACAACCTGGGAAAGCAGGAAGCTTCTTTACCTCTATTTCCACCAATGTGAGCTGAAACACAGAAGCACTAAAGCTCCTCTATACAGTGAAAGCAGATATACAGCCACCTTGCTCCAAACCCAGCCCTCAGCCAGGCACAGTCCCAAAGCCATACAGCTGCATTCAAGTAGCTGGGAGCCATCAGCAGGGCCCAGCTGAGAGGAGGATGTGTCTGGTAACTGGCTGGTTTCCTGGCTGTCAGACTGCAGCTGTGTCCTGGCCCTCAGGGACAAAATATGGACAAAACAAGGCCTTGACTGCCTGCCCTTGGGTTGGCAGCATGCCCATCTGGGATTTCCCAGCTACCCAGGCGCTCTGCAGGATCTGGGGCTCGGGCAAGCCTTGTGCTTTGGAAGGTAACAGTACATGCACATGTGTTCACTGAAAGTCAAGGGACTGCATTTGTTTTTAAAATATTTTTACAAAGCGCTCAGCAACTGTACAAGCTCTGAGTTGTTGCAGCATGCATTTCTGAAAGATGTCCTGTAAAACAGATATTCTGTAAATGCCCTGAATCATTGTGTAAAGCTATAAAGAGCCAGTAACTTCAGTTGTGAGTCAAAGCTTGCAGGCATTACATAGACCATTAAAGAAAGACTGAGGACACTAATTCACCACGGTTATTATGTGAATTATGCAGTACTTCAGAAGTTGCATGTGAATTAGTGAAACCAAATAGAATTATTTAGCACTCCTCATTATTGGAATCATCGAGTATGAAAAAGGCAATTGCGGGGTTTCTTCCTGTTTGCCTGGTTTTTTTATCATTCCTGTGAGAGTCTGCAAACTTTTTGCTTAAGCAACAAATTTACTATTTTGTTTCTCAAGATCTGGTTCTAAAATTGAGGATGTACCTGCAGAACACTTGATCTCCTCCTCCAGATTACACAAGCTTCCAAGTGGCACTGGGTGCCATGTTGATTCTAAGAGCTGCAGTGATTTGCCTATTCTTGGTTTTGCTTCACAGACTTACACTACATAGGGCTACAATTAAGTGCTTCATTGCAGTGGATTACAGGACCACTGTGTGATGGTGTGTGTGTGTAACCATAGCTACAACCCTTTCTTCAGACCATTTTTCCTTGTAGGTAGCTGCAGTCATACCTTTGGGATAACATTATTTGGGTTTCATTTTTGAACAGGACCCTTTGAAATAGAAGTCTTCTGTGATACTGAGTTGTCCACCATCTCCAGTCTTCCCAACTTCATGAAAAGAGGTTAGAGTGAAATTATTCAGCTTAGACTTTAAGATTTGGTTGAACCTGTTAAAAGCTGATCACTCCTAGGCAAGTCACGTTTGCTATTGACAGTGAGAGATGGTGTTCGTGAAACCCTTCAGGGAAAGCATCTTTCCTTGAGATAAAGCCCAGCAAAGCAAACTTCACACCTTTTATCACATTGTGCAGTGGGAGTAGGTACTGAGCCAAAGTCTGCTAACATCAGTTGAATCTTTTCATTTACTTCAGTGTTATTGTTCGGGCCCTACAGTAAAGTGAATCATTGCCACTGCTAAGTAACAAGTAGTATGGGGACACAGTGTGGTGCTGTGATGTCTGTCACTATATTCAGACATGTCACTTAGGAGACCCTATCTGAGAGGTAAAACGGGTCTCTTAAAACCTTTTTCTTTGCCTGAGATGTAAAAGGCACTGTCGCTTACCTTCACACACAGAAACACACCAAAAAAAAAAAAAAAGAGGAATTTAAACAAAAACAAGTTTTGCAACTCAGGCAAGCAGCAAAGCTATCTAACCTGTGACAGAAAAATACTTAAAGCACTGAAGAAAACTCTTCTGGTATGCTGACTGCCACTGTTTCCTTCAGATCATTTAAATCAGAATGAGACTGCATGTAAACACCAGGGCAAAGCAGTATAAGCCTGCAAAATCAGTAGAGCTCTTCCAACTGCAAATCTGGCCCCAAAGGCACACTTTGAAACAAAGCGATAACTAATTTTTTTCAGGCTGGCTATTAAGAACAATCCATGACAACAATGGCTAATGGAAATAGCCAGTTCCAAAATGTAGATCTAATGCATTGCCTTCAAAAGAAATGGAGTTAATCAGCTATCACTGCTAGTTGCCCTGCTTGGGCACAGCTTCTGCTGGAATGCGCTGTCTCTTTGGATTCGTACAGTGTATCCTGTAGACTAGAGTGCTAAGTAGATTGTAGCACCAGTTTCATCCTGCTTTAGGAAGGGATTACTTTTTTATTTATATATGTGTATGTATATTTTATTAGTCCTTCCTTTTCACAGGAGAGATGTCAGTCAGTAGCTGACGGTTAAAAAAGCATTAAAATGTTAGACTAGTATGTGAGGTGAGGTGATAATGTATCTTATATTGCCTAGCTGTTATACCAGCTTTCTGGCCAGGACTTGCAGGGATTTGCTGAAGAATAATAATTCTAAATTTGCCATACTCATGAGTGCAATTAACTGAGAACAGACTTCAGTGAATAAGTAGTCTGCTGCTGCTGGCTAAGAAGTGATTAGTAGCTGTTCGGGTAAATACAAAAATGAGACATTAAATATGCTAGAACCATCTAAGCTCTCCTTATCACTACTTATGACTACTGACAACAGACATGTTTGTGATATGACATGAAGCCAGAATTAACTTTACATACTGAATTTTCTATTCTGCTCACACTCTGTGGAGACAGTATTACTGTCTGAGTGATTGGTTGAGTACAGCTTTTTGCTTTGATGCACTCTTCTTAAGTCACATTTGCTTTTCACACAGTCTGTTTTCTCACAGTTCATGCTACCCTCATTAGTATTTTAATCAATGCTCCAAAGAAGTGTAGAGGAAACTGCTGGTTAGCTAAAGCTAACATTCAAACCTCCAGACTCTGGAGCCACGGTGAATTCGCTTCTGCTGTCTCTTGAGACCTCCTCTGAGACCTGATTCCCCAACTGTACAGACACCTCAGGCAACAGCCCAGCTGCCTGGCCCTGATGGACAATACCCTGGTGTTGCTGGTACCTCACATGGACACTACACTCTGTTTCCCCATACCTCTCACCACACCACATCCCCAGAGGGTGTTGAAAGCAGTCTGTGAAGCAGCTGTGGGGATGGAGGTGAAGGAGCACACTGTGCCCTTGCCTCATCTCTAGCTTGTTCTTTAGCAATGATGTAGACATAGCCAAGTAGTCTTCTCGCCTATAGTTCTATCCCTCCCAACCCCTTGCAGCCAAAACAATCATTTGTTTTATGCCTAATTTCAGTCCCAGAATGATGTACTACCCAAGCTGCAATTTTATCTGATTTTTTTATGCGTGCTATCTGGACATCTTGTTATGGTCCCAGTTTCCATAAAAATTCATTCTTTATTGTGTGCCTTTCAACCATAATCCCATTTTCTTTCTGTCTTTTCTAGGATCCCATACTTGACTCTTCTTGTGTTCCATATATTTTTTTTATCAAATATATTTGTCTCCCTTCTTCTCAGAACAGATTCTTGACTTCCCAGGTACTCAAGCCATCCCCCCACCCAGGGTATTTCTCAATATTTTTACCAACATCAAACATTCCTTTCAACTTTCTCTTTTGCTACAGAGGTAATGCCTGATGTTTTTCTTCCCATTTGAGGCTGGCTAGACTTTATGATCCAAGGAAAGAATATTACATTTTATGATATCAAAGGGTTGATTGTAACGTAAGTTTTGAGAAAGACATGTCTCCCAAGCCCAGTCTGAGTGGACAGGAAACATTTGTGAATAAGCACCAAAGTGCAGTTTCCTTAAGTGCAAGTGCAAAAGGTTTCTGCCCAGGTATATGGAAGAATATTTGTTGAGAGAAATCATGCTTGAAGCTCTAACCACCCAGGTTAGTTCATGGCATGATAAATTACTATTTATGATGATGCAGGAAGAGTAACTTAGAAAACTGGGGAGTTCACGTAGGTGTAAGATCAGCCCACCATTTCAAAGTACAACCAGCCTTTTGAATGTGGCTCTGGTGCTTGTTGATATGGTATAGAAACAGTTATGGCTGATCCTAGCTAACTAATGCAGCCCTACTATCTTGAACTTGTTCCTTGCCATGAACTTAGTAACATCTGACTTTCTCTTCATTCCTGCTATGGCACACACATTCTCTAACTAGAAATTAGCCAGGTAGGGCTTGTAGTGTTGAATGCATTTAGAGCATGAGCTGTGACTATATGATTTCAGAGCATATCCACTTCTCAGTCTCTTCCCCTGCCACCGTTCTTCCCAGGCACAGCAAATAACTGATTACCTAAGCTGCTAGGCTAAGTACTGGTTCTGTCCAGGTTACCAGCTGTTTGAAAGAGAGAGGATATTTATTCAGGTCAAGCTGCCTCTGTACCTCAGACCAATTTCTGTTGATTTACAGAAGAATTTTCAAGAGGTAGTCATTTCCTCTGGTAAACTAAAAGGAGGGATCAGGCCCTAAGCTTTAATAACAGTGACAGGTCACAAGTCTTAGTCTGCCATTCCCACCAGAGCGTGGCCAGAGTGAGGCTAGGACAGAAAGGACAAGGAATCACAGTGCTGGGCAGTTGTGACAGGTCCTTTCCCCATGAGAAGTGGTGGCAGCTCAGAGGAGGAAAGGATTCTGCAGGAAACAGCCTCATGAAGTTTGGGCTTACTGTGGGAGAGCTACCAACCATACAAACTGCAGAAGATGCTCCTTAAAAATTTGTCAGAGGACTGCCTAAGCTTTGAGATATCTCAGTGGCAACTGTCTTTTTTTTTTTTTTCATAATTCACTAACTTTTTAACTATTTTTGGTGTTCTGAAGATTTCTTAAAAAGGCATTGGTTTCAAGACACTACTAGTACACACTTAAATATGAGCCTGTGTCATTTAATCTAACCTATTAATATAAGTTGGAGAGCTAAAGGAAAGATTGAAATGGTGCAGTTCTTTCCCTAGAAGTCAATAGCTCTGTATAATTGTCAATCGCTTAATTGCATTACTATCTTATTAATAGAAAGCAAATGTGTTTTTTTCTAATCTTCCATGCTTTTTAAAGGAAAAGTCCAGGGGAGATTAAAAACTATTGAAATTCCACTGAAATTAATAGAGCTGTACCAGCTGTGACCAGGGAAAGAACTGCCTGTTCCTTTCAGTTCTACAATATGTCGTCAAACTTTAAACCTGTTGGGAATACCTGCATGATGACAAAATGTTTTTATATAGGAAGACACAAAGTTTGTATAAAGGTATTTTCACACAGAAGTTCAACTTAAATCAATGGGATACAGGTGTTAAAGTATTTGACTGAAGTTGTTCCTGAGCTGTTTTTCTTCTCTCTTAAAGTGACATATTGCCCTGAGTAGAGACTAAGTAAGGAAAAGAAAAAGGTGATAAATATTTGTATAAACTGGGGAGTTGTTCTCATAACTCTTAAATTCAGTTTAATTCCTGCTGACTTTATGGGAGAGTAGATAGGGAAAGTTCTCTATACTAAACCCTAGCAAATATGTCTTTAGGTTTAGATAATAGTGGCAATTTATGCTCTATTGCACAGGTAAAAATCTGTAGTATCTTCACTAAACCCTACTGAATTCTTCTGAATTTCAACTTTGTATAACAAGTCACAATTTGGCAAGTAAGTTTTAGTAATTGCTTTCCTTGAAGAAAAACTTGATTATGCAAAAAAAAGAGTCATATATAGAAGTTTTTCAAGTTAGTGTTCATATAATTTGGTTTATTTATAAGGGGTTTTGGTTAATATTGTTTCAGAAAAGGAGTAACAACACCTTCTAAAGAAATCTTGGGTTATCATAGCCAAATGCTGTGGTTTAATAGATTTAGAATACACAAATGTGTAAATAAGTACTATGAGTGCTATGTCTCTGTACACACACAAGGGGAGTATAATGTATTGCGTATATGTGGCAGTGATAAGGAGATATTTCCTTCAAGATACTTCTGTCCATGGCAGTACCACACACCAGCAGCTCTCCTTTCTGATAGGAGAAGCTGTGGCAGGTAGAAAAGCTGAATATATACAGCATTTTTATCCAAGCAATGCCTAGAGAGATGCCAGCCCTTTCCCTCTATCATCCCTACAGATGTGCATGGAAAAAAAAGCGTAAGTCCTTCAAAGCCAAGCATTTTAGCATATAAAACAACCTGCTGTTGGTCAAGGGCTCAGTCTTGCTTACGCTAAGGAGCAGCATGGTTTGCATGAAGATGAGTGCTAACACATTGCTGAAATTTCAGAAAAGGCTATAGAAGAGGAAGAAGCAAAGATTTTAAGAGCCATATCATCTCTAAGGGCTAAACCCACCTATTAATTTTGATATTCACCTGTCAAGTAGAATTTGCTGTCTCCCATTAAAGCTCTCCTTGCAATACCTGGAAAGAACTGGGTGACTGGAGAGGAGATTCTTAAAGGTGAGTTTAGCTCACCAACAGAAAATGCTGTTGATATAGATATGATTTGTGTCCTATCCTCCTTAGGGAGGTAGGGTGTATCTGGATGGTATTATGGGGGTATAATGGCACCTTCCTCCACATGAGATTCACTGTTATGTCCTCTTCCTTGTGTTAGGTGTCTAAGTAATTTATTTTTAACAGATACATAAGGAGGCAGAGAATTTTTCCCCATATAACATGGTTATTAGTACCTTTCCTTAAGCAGAATATGTAGTATCAGGCCCTCCCTCAGTCTAATTTAGAGAATAGTTTTTACCCCAGGTGTCTTATTTCCCATTGATCACTCTCCTCCTCTGCTGCCTTCTCCTCCATTATTTGAGGAGAAGTCCTACCTGTCCTACATTGTAAATCATAGAATCATGTTGGAAATATTTGCATACTATGTGAGGCCTGACTTTCTACCATGTACCCCTTACTGACTTGTATAAACATTTCCCAGCTCCACAGATGTCTTGCTTAGGGAATAACATGGGATCAACATGTTTAATTTGAGGCTGTTACACTGCATCAGAGTACTGAATTTTGAAATTAAGTTACTATGTGAATCTTTGACTCTAGAGACTCAGGGTGGAAAGGTGTTAAGTTCAGGCCCCTTATTAGTGAGAAACATAGAATAAACAACACTGATTTTGGTCTAACTATACAAATGCCAATAAGGAGACCCTGCCTGTGGCTGGATCTGGATCTTCTGCTTCTGCCTTCATAAAAATTTGGATTAAGCTCTCCCTGCTTTTTTCTGCCTTTCAGACAGACAGCTCTGAAACAGTCTATTTTGTGAGCAGATTTTGAAAAAGGCTAAACTTAACTCCTGCTAAAGATCTGAAACCTGATTTAGAAATAAATAAATAAAATCTAACTACCATTGCATGCAAATTTATTCTCTTTAGAAGGACATAATAGCTATGGTTACAGTAAGGAAATGATGTCCCTATATTTTTAAATAGAAAAAAAATTGCTGTCTAGCACTTATGTTCATTTTGCATGTGAAAGAAAAGACAGCATCTCTGTTTTTGACCACTGGCCATTTCCTAAGATACGGCACAGCATGTAAAGCAGCATCAGGTTATAACTTTGATGTCAAATCCTAGTTCAGGCAATGAGAGCTCGAAGACCAGATGTGTACAGTAGTTTTCCAGTTAATCCTCTGTTGTGAAAGGAATACATCATTTCTTTCTCGTCAGTTTGTACATTAATATCAGGTTACTCTGTAACAGTGCTTTTCAGCTCTGACCTGCAGACTAATAGGTCTAAGGAATATTTCTAAATATTCTCTGGAGGACATAAAAAAGAACCAGACCTATTATTATTATATTATATTATA
>VZZY01019639.1:83418-163176 GCA_013400335.1 Eurystomus gularis | reverse complement strand
ATCCCACCACATTTCCATGATGGAGAATAGGTCATAGCCATCATGTTGCACAATGGCTTCTTGCTCTTCCTGTTTGTTGCCCATGCTGCATGCACTAGTGTAGATGCACTTGAGCTGGGCAGTTGATTTCCCTGCCAACAGCTGCCTGCCACCCTTAGGCTCAACCCTAGTGAGCCTGGTTTCATCCCCTTCCCCCTTTGGACCTAGTTTAGAGCCCTCTCAATTAGTCCAGCCAGCTCATAAGTGAGGAACCTTTTCCCCCTCTGGGACAGGTGAACTCCATTTGTCACCAGCACACCCTGAGTGGCATAAAGCTCCCCATGATCTGAACTCTAAGCACATAACAATAATTCTCTATTTTCTTAATGATTCTCAGTGTGATAGATGAGAGTATCAGCTTTGTTTCTCCCAATCCAATCCTTGCAAATTCAGCCTGGCATCCCATAGTGAATTTGACTCTTTCCATTTTGTTCATAAATCCTTTAGGATGTTGTGAGGACCTGAGTTATCCTGCCTGATTTGCTGGCTTCACCTAGAGTGTCAGGGACTCTTCTTTTGTTTTTGCAGCACTGATGGGTCCCTAGAAATGTAGTATAACTTGCACTGGCACTTCATAAGCAAGAATAGACTACAGCTTACAGCCATTTTTCTGTGTTGCCTCAGAGGAATTAACACCAGAAACATGTTTTTCCCTCTAACTCAAGCAATTATGAAAATGTAAGAAGCCGATATGTTAAGACTGGGCTAGTATTATTTTTCAGGGTCTGAATAACTAAGTTATTAACTCAAAGTCACATGTAACCTGTGAAAGAGCATCTCCAATTTTCAGAACCTTAGTATGGTATTTTTATCATGTGATACCTCCACTAGGTTAATAAGAGATTATGGCTGCTGTTTTTGAGTTGTTATTGGTTATCGACAAAGTTGTCTTGACATCTCAGTTGCATTTGAAATCCCAGAGTAATACTGAGATGAGAAAAGTCAGTTTGATCAGATTAATATGGGGTTAAAGACTAGCTGGATGTGATCAGCCTATTATTTTGGAAAAGAAAGGATAACTAAAAAAAATTTGTACTAAATTATCACGTTCTGTAATTGTCTATCTATAATCATAATATTTACCTTTTTTATGCTCCTAAAACAAAGTGCAGGCATGTTATTTTCTTCTAATTTTAATTGTTTCAGTGCATTAAGGGTAACTTTTTTTAGGAAATCTAATATCTAGTGTTTATTGATTACATGGTTTTAATATGAAAACCCCAACTTATTTCCTCAAGTGTTTTCCAAAATTATCTTAATGGAAACCTTCTATGGTTATGTCCACCAAAAGGCAGTTAAATAGGGAGTAAGAATTTGAAGCCTTGATCTCCCAGACTAAGCCACGTCATTGGGCTGAAGGGCTTTTATGTTATTTCTCCTGTGCTTGATAATTTAGCCTAAAGTTCTGAGTGAAACTGATGATCTTTACACAGTTCTGTAGGACTTCAGTCTATCATTATGTCACTACAAAGTACCATGTTCTGTCTCTGTGGAGTACAAAAGGCCTGTTTTTCAGATAAGGGTTAGATCACAGTACATCAGAATACAATGGGACGTTGTCACAAGTGTTATTTCTAAGTCCTGAGGGTGTTGTAACTTGGTTTTCTTTTTCCGCTGGACCTGCTAATGCTTTTCAGGCACAAAATAACTAATCTTTCTGCACTCCTTCAGTTTGGATACCATCAGCCTACCTCCGAGCTATTGGCAGTGAACTCTAGCATTCCTGCTGGGAGTAAAAATAGAGGCTACTGATATCAAAGGCAGTGCACAGCATTGACTCAGACCCTGGGTATTTTATAATGCAGGTTGGCAAGTCTGTAAATGGAAATCTGGAGGTTTCAGAATGCAGAACAATCTACGGAAACTTGTAATGTGCAAAATAAAATGCATGTGCATGCACATATGGTTTTGGTTCTAAGAAAACTTCTTTTCAGCTGTGCAAAATGCATCTACACTTTTATGTCACAGACAGACTGCATAAAGGCAGTCCAACTTATGTACATGCTAGTAGCATATCTCCAAGGCTGATATATGTGAGTATATATGGAGCTACTGCACTTACAAGATTAAAAATGTCTTTATTTTTGCTATTGCTGTTGCAAATTAAGATCAAAGCAATACAGCTACCTCAAGGGCAACTAATGAGATAAAACTTGCTTGTTTGTTAGTGTATTTATTATTTGTCCTGTGCAATGTGTCCTGATCTAGCCACCATTCCTTCAGTTGTGCCCTGAATGCTGGTATCCAACACATTTCTGTTACTGTCAGATTAGTTTGAAACTTCACTTGTATGAGGAGCCATTTTTTAGATCATAATTGGCCTCAACACTGAAGAAACAAGCAGGAATGAAGAAGCAAACAGGCTGAAAATGCTGAAGGGGAAGAGAAAGATCCTGAAAGAATGTGTTTTAAACAGTCTGTTAACCCAGATATTTCTTCCCTCAGACTCTCTAGTGGCTGGCTCACAGAGGAATTTCATTTTCTATCATAGAAGATCAACTGAAAAGAACTTCTTAATAGAAAATGAAAGTTTTACATTTGCAAGCTGCTAGAGAATTGCATAATTAAAAATAACCTGACACTATCTAGATGAGAAAATGCCAAAAAATAACATTGAATGAGCTCAGAATTTTTATGAAAAGGAAGACAACCTCAACCTATCAAAAAATGCTGCTATCTACTGGACTAAATCTTTGAGTGTTTGTTCCACATTTTTCTCTACCAGTTTTCCTGCCTTTCTGAAGGGTTTTGTAGCATATTTTCCTCCTTCCATATCAGTAAATTATGTTCAAAATGACAATCTTACCACCCCCCAAAATAAAACAGAGTTTCACCAAAGGAGCCAACTGTAATACAGGAAAGATTAATTGCTTGTGTGCTGGTTATAAAGGTAAGGTGGGCATATCATTCATGTCAGCAGTAAGGCAGATTTAGAGCTCCAAAGAAGAGTATGAGGTGCTTGCTTTAGGTAAAGTGTTACTCTCAACCTCCTTTATTAAATCAATAGCAGTAAAAGAGGACATCAAAGATGGCCCTGAGTCCCTGCTTGCAACCATCGCAACGGCCACATATGTGCTATCAAATGCATCAACTCTAACAAATAGTTCATCGCTCTCTAGTCAAGTTGTGGAGAGAGTAGAAAGGACCTTTACACCATTCAAAACTAGCCGGGCCTAGGGCAGGCTGGCCACACTGATGTTGCATAGCAGTAGTTCTTCAGATAAGAGTTATATCATAGTATGTTAGAGTGCAATGTTCTCATGAGTGTCATAGCAACTGGTCCAGGATCTAGGATATAATTACTACTGCATGTGGATTTTTCTCAGCTCTAAGTTCAGAAATAATGCAAGTGCCATGTTGCAGCCCATCAATAAGAAACTGAGACTTGCTGTTGCCTCCACTGAGATGCAAACAAGTGGGTGTTTGTAAGAATGAAGAGCCTTCTGGGATCCCTAGGGCTGTGCAGGACTGAAGGAGCCAGATCTCATACAGTTTCATCAATACTGCTTTTGGAATTCATTCCTGCACTGAAGTACTTGCCTACTTGTACCTGAGCATTGGTTTTGAGAGAGCTGGTTAGTGTGGCCCAAAACAAAATAGGAAGCAAAATTTGCCTTGTCCTCTCATTATTTATCAAAGTATCTGTATTAACATGACCCCTTTGTAGAACTCTACCAGGGTGTTAAGAAAGCAGTCATAGGCATTATGATTTGGCCCATTCCTTCCCTTGTTTTGATGTAAAAGAGTGAAATAATTTGCTCCTTCCAGCCCTGGAATAGATGGCACCCTCGTACAAAGTGGCTGCCCCTCCAGAGGCAATGCAGATCTGTACCATCACAGGCTGACATGAACAGAGGGGAAGGCAGCAATAGTTTGACAAGTTTATTGGGAAATAGTCTGTAGAACTGGACTTACCATGTAAAAAAAACCAACAAAGATAGTGACTCATATTTCTGTTTCTTCATCCAAAAAGCTCTTGAATGCCAGCTAAATGATGAGATTAAAATAGTCAGTGATGATACAGGTCTAAGACATCTTATTTTTCAAAAGGTAGATGAGACAAACTAGTGTCTATAGATACAGCTAACGGAGAAGAAGGAATATGCAGCTACCGAGGAAGCAAAAGGAAAGGCAAGATAAGGCTAACAATATTTTCAGCTAATTGCACAGATCATGACTTGTTGTGTTGATAAGGTGAGATTCTTAAGCCCAAATGATGACAGTTATGACATGTAAAGCATTCACTGCCGTCCATAGCCATGCATGTGCGACAACTCTTTATTTCTATTCTAGCAACCATTGTTTTTAACCACTTCATTAAAAAAAAAAAAAAAAAAAAGAAAGAAAAAAAAAAGAAAAAAAGAGAAAAATAAAAAAGAATGATGACAATTACACTTAAAGCTTTTCTTAACTTCCATTGATTTTACCTTTCTCTCTGACAGTGGAGAGTTCCATGGTGAGGAAACATCAGGCTTCCCTGAGCAGTGTTTATAACTATCCTAAGACAAACATGATTAAATTTGTTTACATAGTTTCTGCTTGGATGATCATGGAAATTAGTTTCCTAATCATTCACAGGACAGAAACTGAACATAGGAAAAGATAATTCTTGTCTCCATAGTGGACTTCCAGAACTGTTTAACATGATGTTATTGGTTACTTTAACATCCGGAAAGCTTTTGTCAAACTCATGCCATCCTTAAAGCAGCAGTTCACTACATCTCTTGATGTCTACGTGTAGTCACTAAGGACTTTATGAGCAGCTGCCACATGAAAACTTATTATTACACAGTTGTATTTTGACTGAGATTGTCAAAACTGTCACCACTGGGAATTTGGCAACCACAGCAACAATGTGTTTGAGAACTATGAGGATATGTCTAAATGAGTACATGCAGAGAGATTTGAGTTCACTTTGCTCATGCTCAGAGCTGGTCCTCTAGTGCTGTGCTGTGCCTGAGGTAATACATCCTGCTGAAAATGCAAGCTGTGGTTTTGTAAGCTGGACCTAGGACCATGCAAACATTTCTGAGTATCCAGACTGGTACATCTTTGTACAAAATGTGCTGGGGCTGTGTGTTCACCCATGCAGATGTGCATATGGGTGCTGAACATGGAATTCCACCACACTGGCGAACTGAGGTGATGGCTTCTGCGCCCTTAGTACCCTTTACTGAGGTGGATTTTAGTATCATCCTACGGATTTCCAGAATTTCAAAACTTTCCCCTTATTTTCCCCCTTTTTTTTTGTATATTTCAGGTATTTGTCTCCAAGACAATTTGTAACACTTTTCAACTTCATTACAGCAATAACTGTCTAGTCAATCATAATTATTTCTATATTATTTGGTCCTAGGCATGCAAGGATTTGTTACTGGCAATTTAATGTCCCTACTGGACAGCAATATGCTAAAAATTATCCCTTTATGAAATGTACTTAATATACTTACTATATATACATTGACATGAAAGAAAGTAAAGACACTTCATCCTGCAAACACTCATGAAGTCATCCAAGCTGTTTTCTTTTTCTGTTTTCACAGTGCACTTATTTAAAACCTTGGACATCTGCTGCCACACAAAGTAAAAGACTTATAAAAAGGCAATGAGATTTGTTCTACTAGGTGTTACGTTACAGATGGTACATAGTGCGCATGGGTGCAACTGGAATTGCCGGTAGTGGAGACCCAGTGAGGTGAGTGGTAATTATCCAGGACCTCATACACCCTCCTAACACTGCCAAAGAAGGACTTGCAGGAAAGATACTGTTCATAGCAAGAGTGATCATCACAGTGTGCTTGCAAGCAAATTGTTTGCAGTACAGAATAATCCCTCTGAATGTACATTACCTGAAGAATGATTTCAAACCACTTATCCTTGCCAGAGATGACTGTTGTCATTCTCCTGCATATTATTTCTGTTAAGTGGTACTGCCAACAAAGAAATAGTCATGAAGCCTATGCTGAAGTACAGGACAAAAAAGATTTGACATTGTCATTGACGTGATCTCTTTTGGCAGCCAAATTATGCTAGTGTGTATGTACATCAATAGCACAGATCCTTTGATATGATCACTAAAATTGAGAAAAAGAGAAGAAAAAGACTGCAGGCCCAGACTATTAAGTATTGTTGGCTGCTAGAGAAGCTCTCCACCTGAACAGTATGTTTTCCATACATGCTAACTACTGATGCCATGTTATCATCCCAAATGGCAGCAACCTGCTTCTGGTTCTGGAGGGAGCATTTCCTAGCCCAGAGCAAACTGTTTTGGGAAGAAAAGCTGCTAATAATGGCCTCGTAGCCAATGTACTTCTGATATGGACTAAGAAATTAAAACTCTTCCATCGTATCCTACTCCTCCCATCATACTGTCACATTTCTACAGTTCTGTTTTCCACTGTGAATTAGTCAACCTGTGGCAGAAAACTGAAGTTGGCACTGGATTTCAGTGAGGATAGAAAACGTAAAACTTTCTTAAGTCTTGAAATTTGATTTTTTTCTGATGCTGGATGAAATTGAGCCAAAAAAAAAGCTAGCAGACAGATAGACAAACAAACAAACAAAAAAAGAATTAAGGAAAGTAAAAGAGAGTTATTCAAGAATACCCAATAGTCTGGGGTCACAACACTCCCCCGAGATGGGAAAAATACCTTTCTAATCTCACCTCTTAGAGCAAGCCTAGAGCTAGGGAGATGTTGACAGGGCTCTTGGCTGTACTGGGAGTAGATGTTTCTCTAGACTGATGTTGTGTGCATAAATTTCTATATAGTCCCTAAGCAGGAAAGGTCATTTTATTGCGTTCATGCTCCACAGTTTCTCTTTTTCTTAATTTAATTTTCACTGCCCTCCATTACCAAACCATTCTGCACAGAGCAATGCTGCTGTTAGCCATATGGGATGCAAGATGGTAGTTCTTCAGAGCTACCTTCTGAAACTCTTGTTGTAGGACATCTTTTTCTATTGTTAAGCTGCACCAAGCCATTGTACTTCTAACACTTTTGTGTCTTGAATTCCCATTTATAATTGTGTTGGGTTTTTTTAACCCTCCTAGATTTGCACCTTTGTGGGTGTGAATCCCACCCATAGTCTTTCTTTGGCTCCTGATCTAATCCTTCACTTATCAACAACTATCACAGAACATAGTAACACATAGTTCATCCAGAACTATGTACCTGCTCCAATTCTGCATTCAGTATAGTCCCTGTTACACTCAAAAACTTGCTATGGGCAGAAAAATACACAACTTTTAGACAAAGCCAAGGATTTATTGTTTGTGTAATTGAAATCTTAACTATCTAATCAGAGAGTTATTATTAGTCTTGATCAGATTATTACATTAAAAAATAGAGACTGGGGTACCATTATAAAATGGATTTCAATAACGACATAGTCTAAGTTGTTTTACCCTTCCTTCCTAATGCCTACCCTTTTTTCCACTCCCACTCACTATGCTCCTCCTGTGTGCACAGATTCTGTGCTTCAGTGTCACCGGTCATCAGCAGGCCAGGTCCTTTGCCAAGAGGAGTATGATACTGATGGTGAATATTTCTTTCTCCTTGCCTACCACATGGGGCTATTGTTATACATCTTTATCACACCGTACCTCTTGCTCTCTTTTCCATTGGAAATGTGACATTTCATAAACATTAGGTTTTATATATGCTGGATACTTCTTCCTTGATCTCTTTGTTAACCCTAAAACCAGCTTACTCTGTTCTCAGGACTGCATTTCTTTAACTACCTGTAGATGACCACTGAAGACCTGTTTACAGTAGTTCACTTTTATTGTCATTCCATGCCTGTACTATTCCACACTGCAGTCTCCATCCTCCTCAGTAAAGGTCTCTGTTATGATACCTGCATAATTTTGCTAGGGTCAAAAATATTTAGTTCTACACAAAATAACAGCTTGTTAAATGCTGTCTGTATAACAATTATGGTTATACCAGATGATTATACAAAGCTAAGCAAAAGTGAAAAAAATCAGGCAATAGCCACCTGCACCTTAGGAAACTGCTGTTATGAGCTAAAACCAGCTAAAAGGAAAGCTGTGGGCAGCCCAGGACAAACCCAGTCAAAGCCTGACAAGTCTAGAGCCTCATAGATTTAATGTGAAGCTTCTGGTATGTTACTAGAGATGACAATTTGTATCTATTGGGTTACAGAGCTACTCTTAGCTGCTCAGGATACTGACTTTTGGTCTTCTGTTTGGAAACTCTTACAAACTTCACCAGGTTGCATAAAACAGATTTGAAACTTCCAGTGATGTTTAAGATCAGGAGTGAGTTGTGATTAGTGACTTGGTAGTCCCCCTGCAACAGGTTTCCATAAGGTCTTCAAAAGAGAAAGGCAGGTACCACAGTTGGTTTGTCATGGCTGAGCTCCACCTCAGGAAAAGCCTGCCCTCTCCCTGCCATGGCACAGTGATGAATAGGACACTACAGGATTTGTGGGCTGCTTCCATCCAAGTACTCAGTTTCTGCTTGACACCTACTTAACTTCTGCAATCCTTCTCATTGGGATCCTGTGCAGATACTCAGCAGCACCCTAAGAGGACTTACTAGCAAGCCGCCTAACTTGGTATATTACTCTCTGCTTGATTAAAGTCAGCTGGTATCTGGGAATTTATCCCAGAGAAATCACTTGACAAACGATAGCCCTGTCTCACTTCTGTGGCAATACCTTCAAAAACCCACAGGATCTGGATGCAAATTTCTAATGACGGTGCTTTGTAGAGTAATCTCAGTGATACTGTTCAGTGTTAGCGCTAATGTGTGGCTTCTTTTTCCCTCAGCTGTGGATGGAATAGGGATTAAATAGATTTTACGTTCAAATAGCATTCTATTTTGCTAGAATGTATATGAAAACCATGTTTCTTTTTTGTTCTATGTGCACACTTCTATCATTTTTGCAGAAGTACCTGCAACTGGCATATGCTTTTTACTATAGAAGTGAGATCATTTTTATTTGTCTTATCTTCTGAAATGAGAAAACACAAAATCAAATTGAAACAGCAGGCAAAACAGTATATATATGCACAAACCAACATGCAGGCATGCCTCCTCCAGGCTGGAGCTGTCGTCAGTTACAATAAAACCAACAGACAGCCTCTGCAAAACACGCCAATAACCCATCTCTCTTCTCAGTTCATACAGAGCTTTGCATGAGGTGTGATCCAAGGGAAGTACTGGTTTTGGGAGAGAGCCAATATCTGGGAATATTTTCCTCTCCATCTGATGTGAAAGAGCCTCAGTATGGTGCTGCAATCACTGAAGGTTCTGGCTGACAGCTAGTCCAGATGTCTGAGGTCACACATACCACCACACCACCAACTGTATCTCAGAGAGACACGTGGAAGCTGAAAGCCAGTGCTTCATACACATCAGAACCCCATAAGGCTGAAAAAATAAACTCCTGGTGGCACTGGGTGATTTGGTGCCAAGTAGTTTAAAAGCCTTCCCAAACATATGTGTTTATTTTGCTCTGAGGCACCAAGTCCACTTCGATCACCACAGAAATCAGAGCTATACAGGCAATTGGTTTGGGGGGAAGGAAATAATTTTCTTCTCTTTATATGTCTTTGAAATGGCTAGTTGTCATCTGGCAGATTGTTTTGGCATCATGGAAGCTTGGGGGGCTGCTGAGAAAGACAATGGAGCAGAAGTACATTAGAGCAGGATGCTGCTAGTAGTGGAGAAATTGGACAATGGCAGAGATGCTGCTGTGGCTATTTCTTCCTAAATTGTCCCACTTACATCTGTTGGTTGATGCTCTTTCATGTGATTTGAGCTGTGGAAAAGTAAATTCTTAATCTAAAGCAGTGTTGGTAACACAGAACGTGTTTGTCACAATGCATTTTCAGCATTTCTATGGAATGAAAAGATAATATAGAAGGTATTACTCTTCAGCTGTATCTCCAGTTGCAGATAAAGTGAATGACTGCTAACGGATTCCTGTTTACCTTGGTGAGATTCTGCTTTTTATTGATACCAAAGCAGACTTCTGTCTGTCAAAAGCATCACTTGCTGTAGCACAAGTTAGACCCCTGAAGCCCTTATGGAACTTAGCACTGATACCTTGTCCTATCAGAGTGATTTTGGGTGCACAGGGACACAGGAAAACAAATCATAGTTTTGGGAGGTAGAATGAGGAGAAGCAGAGAGTGTGGAGGCTGCTGCAAGCAGGGCCTTGCCTTCCACCATAGGGAAGGATTTATAAGCCTGGGCTGGAGGAGGAATGGAGAAGGGGTGGAGTTGTCCACTGGGTCATGTAGTTTGATGCAGCTCCTCGAATATTTCTAGTGAGCAGAAGTGGCTGGGGACTGTATTACAGGCTTTTTGGGAAATGCACATGATTTCAGCTCCAGACTTTACTGCATGAGTCTGAGCCCTGCTCTGCACCCCATGACTGCACTTTGGAACTATTGCATACCCCCTGTCGCCAGGCAGCTATGCATTGGGCAATGCTTCCCTGCTGTCCTGCCATCACTCCCACTTGTGCCCCTCTGTGGCTCCCTGAGCATCTGTGATCCAGCAGGGAACAACGCCTTGGAGCTCCTGGCCAAGAGTCCCAGAGAACAGGTTTGCACCTTTCCGCACACATGGAGGTTCTTCTCTGATTACCCATTTTGATTGTGTAGAAAAGTTCTTTAATACTCTAGATCTCTCAGTGACTAAGCCTGCTCCTCATCCCTCACCCACTCATTACACATTTGGCATCATTAGTTACACTAGTGCTGACAATACTGAGGATATGGAGGAGCTGGACAGCTGTGAGAGCTTGCATAATGCATGCTATGCCTCCAGCAGCGCCTTTCTCCTTTGAAAAGATGTCCGGGTTTATTTTTTTCTCCCACTTTCCCTTTCTTCACCTGGTCTTATTAGCCTCTCTGGGGGTCACCATTACCAGGTATGACTTCCTTAAAGCACACACACCCACACACCTCACCCATTGCTATTTGTCTGTTCTGTCAGTGCCCAAGGCTATCCTGAGGAGTACTTCTCTGATAGAGTGTCTAATGTAATTCTATGTATTTCATTCTCATGTAAGAAAAGAAACCCAGATGACTACTTCCTTTTTCCAGGTGTACCATGACCTCTTTCTGCTATTCTCATGTTGAACTGACCCTGTTAAGAGTCTGGCTTTTAAGCAAGAACTTTAATAAAAAGTGTTTTAATACATTACTTTAACACCAGTGGTACTACTGCTGCCTGTGGCCACCTGTGGGGCTACCCTCTTTCCAAGCTTGGGACCTGAGGCAGCTTGCTGCCATGGCCAGTGTAGCTATCTTTAGCTTTAAAAAACACTACTGTTGCTGCTCTGTGACACTGGCAGTGGCAGTTATCTCTGATGTTAGAACTGTTCAGCCTTTCAAAGGTTATTTTTAGGATGATAACCTTTGAGATGAACCTTCCCACTTAATCTCACCAGGTCTCCCAGGTACATAAATGACTGTTGGGAATAATCAGGTCTATGAAAGTTTGAAGGGAAACATCTCAATTTCTCATCCTCATTTCTCAATTTCATCTCTCTTGCACATATGCACATACACATGAATACATGTCTGTGTGTACACTTCCATAGATGCAAAGGTGTTGATGGATAAAGAATTATGTCCCTAAACATCTGAAAGCCTATTACTTTACTGTATTAAAGCAGCCACATACAAGCAGTTGCCTTAAAAGCTTTACTGTCAAGCCATGGAAAATTACTGAAAACAAATAAATGAAATGAGGAAATAAGGGTTAAAATGGGTAATGACAAAACTCAAGCTGGTCTCGCACTGGGATAGCTCTGATGGCTTCAGACACTCTCAATTTCATATTACTATCAATTCAAAACAGATGAAAAACAGAATTAAAATATTAATCAAAATTTATTCAATCTTATGCCATTGGGACATATTTTAAAACTTCCTTTGTTGTTCAAAGAGACAGGCTCTGTTTCTTACTGGTAAAGCAGAAGACTTTATTGCACTATCTGACATTATATTTACATTCAAGAGGAGCACAGCATTCCAAACCAGGTGCCAAGCAATACTTTTTTGCAACACAAATGGCTCTCTGAATGCCATTGAAAGTTTTAAGCTTTCAACAAGTATTGTACAAGTTCTACAAGGTGACCTTGTGCATCCAGTTTTGAAGGAACAAACTCCAAATGTCAATAAAAAAGAAATCTGCTGTTGTTCACTGTATTGTTCTTGTTATAGGTAGCCATTTTTTGTTGTGGTATTTCCATGTAAATCCCTCTGATACCCAGCATTAAGTACACTTTTGACTTTCTAACTTGGCAGATTTGTACAATATGTCAGTTGAGGTATCCTTAAAAATTACAAGAATGTCTATAGTGTGTTCTTTTTTTAAAGTTAATTTTGTTTTAGAATTGTGTTTTCATGCTTATTTTTTTTGTTCTTGTAGCCTGCAGCTGATGTAAAACTTCATCCCTGGTATTGCCGCTAACTACTTATATTAGTCATTTCATATTTCTGTAGAACATATTTGTGTAATATAAACGGTAATGACGATGTGAAAAAAATGAGAAGGATGGAGAAGTAAATTAACACAGATAAATAAAATGGCATTCATTCTGTTCTGTCATAATACTGTTAATGCACAAATATTTAAGCATTCACCTTTTTATGAAAATGTTTCTAAAATCTAAAAAAACTAATGTAAAATGCTTTTGTCTATATTGTATGTGAGTTACCTCCCTCTTTATAAGTTCAATCTTTTTATAAGTTCAATTTTTTGTTCAATCTGAAAATAGAAATAATTTTCAGTAACTCATCTAACCAATGAGTTATCAATTGGGGTGAAAGAAATGGAATAAAAGCCAGCATAACATGAAGAATCTAAATGTGGAAGGTCTGTGTTGCCGCAGTATATAATTACTGATGATAAATTAGTTCTGAAATAAAGTGTAGTTTCACAGTTTGAGACCATATTCCCATACAAGAGGTTCTGCATTCCCACATTCTCCCTTTTAGCCACACCAACAACCACAAAGCTGTTCAGTGTATCAGATCCAATGGTAGATCCACGAGACAGAGACTCATTTTCTTTTCTAGGACTGGTTGTGAGCAGGATCAAGGAACTGAGTGGAACTGATTGACACCTGGCAGCATGACATAGTGCAGGTATGATCAAGTAAGGTGATGGAGGAAAGCAGGTTCCTCGCTTTCAGCATCTTCAGTAGTTTTGAGTGAACTAACCACAAAACCTCATCATGAATTAAAAGAAATCAGGCCTGTATTACAATCTGAGTATTACTCTTACTCATTTCCAAGCAACCATTTGGGCATTAAGTCAGGTTACAGTGTTGCACTATCTTGTCTTTTTTTCCCAAGACAGAAGTCTATCCACATCTCTTCTAACAGAGTTTACCATTATGACCATTACATAGAGTTTACAAGGCTGCCTGTGTCACTCAGCTTTGCCCCCATTCTTTTACATGACAGCAAAACTGGACATGAGTCTATTTAGTATCACTGATTCTTTGCAAATTCCTTTCATCCTTCCTTTAAAGCCTTTTGTCTTGTTTGGATATTCCAGTTCAAGGATCATGCAGCTATTTTATCAAAATGCACTATTTGACTGGGGTGTTTTGTTGGCAGAAAGTTTAAGCTTCACCATCTCCTCTTACAAAGATTTTGCTAAGCTTCAAAATTGTTATTCAGTGAAGTGAAGTGGTAAATCTGTCCTCATCCATGGTGTTCAGATCACTGACTAGAACATTTTTGACTGACATTATTAAAAAGAAATATAACCCCAATCTCTTTTATTTTCAGTTTTCTTTGTCTTCAGTGATGTATGAAATTTCTTTTAGGTTATTACAAATCTTTATCAATTTTTTTCTTCACTTGTCATAGTAATGCAGACCTTTGTTGTATTGCTATTTTCACTAGTGAAAGAGCATGACTTGAAGTACAAACAGGCAGAAATCTTTGCTTGGATTTGGAAGAAATATACGTTATATGCAGTGAGACTTTACCTATGTGGACACAGTGAAGTCAGCTGGGTGGGTTACGGTGAGGGTTTAGCTTCTGAGGTCTTCAAATGACATGCCAGCTATGGTAGTCTGATTTCTATGGAACTATGTTTGAGAAGTTTTGCCATGTTTTCTGAATACATGGTCTCTATTCTTGCTTAGGATGGCAAAGTACCATGTTAGCCTGAGAAAAATCCTTAAACAGCTGTTCTCAGTTGGGCAAGAGCAATTACTTCCTGCTCTAACTCAAGGAGAGAGCTTCCAACAAATGGGAGGAAAGGAATAGGGATTTGTAACTACTTTTGGGAAAGGAAAAAGAGGCTTGATATGAGCAGTGTTGAGAAGCAGTTCTTTAAGCACATGCTCCTCTTTTTCCTTGTTACTCAGCCACTTCTACCAGGCTCCACATGACTGACTTTGGTCCATGGTCTGTGTGCTTTTGAAACTCTAACAGTTTCTTCCAAGTTCAAACGTTGCAGATGGCATGGCAGCTAACTAGTGGTCCAGAAGATTATCAAATTCAGTGATTACCAATAATTATACTGGTGTGAAAGGTAAATGTGGTTCACTTCATGAATCTAAGAAATGTGTGGATATAGTCAAAGGGCACTTTTCTTTCTCAGAAGACAATGTATTATCCATGATTGAATTATTTGAATACTCTCTGGTGAAGTATTTAACTAGTCATTTTTCTTTCCTTTTTATTTTCAGTAGATAAATGTACATTTAATTGTGTACTACTGAAGGTCATTTTACAATGCAACCAGGTTCTTTTCCTCTTTATTCACTCTATTATTTCATTCCTGTCAATTTTTTATAAACTTCCTGATTTCTCCTAAGTATCATTCTACATGTTAACTTAAAGATTTAATGAGGACAAAATATGTATGACTAAGTTAAATTTTCAAGCAGAATTTTGCACACTAGGTTCAGCAGATGCTATGAAAATAAACCACAATAGCTGTCAGGCATTACCGAGACATCTCCCAAGAGAAACAGTGATATTGAATGCAGCTGCACTCTGAACTGCACACACACACACACAAACCCAAGAAAACCCCACAAAAATACCCGTATGCAGTTCAGTAGACCGAAAGTGTTTAAAGGAACCTTGTGATAATTTTCAATGAATTTTTTAATATATTCTGTATTATTTTATACGGCATTTCTCATAAGATGCTTGTTCTAATTCAGAACAAGAAAAGATCTTAAAACATCAGTATTACCCAGACATAGATATTTACATGTCACTCAGCTTTGCTGATAATTCTTGTCCTTGTGGGTATAGCTAAGACCATTCTGCCATGACTTACAGCAGTAGCTTGACATATATAAGGACATTCTTTGAGGTAGACAGAACATTGTGGCTTCTCCCAGACGTACCGGAGAAGAGAGTTTGATTCAGATGCTTACACTGAAGTATCCATTGCTATTTGTGATGCCCTAGCATGTCTGGAAAACATCCACCACAATGTAGAACCCATGAGAGACTGATGATCAATTGGAACAGTTGCTAGAGGCAAGTAGGGATCCCTGGAGGCATCCTAAAGAACTACATGTATGACATTGACATAGTTACTTCTGGGCAACAGAACTGAGTTCATGGGATTCATACAACCCAGGCACCCATCAGAGATGCCTTTGGTAAGAGACTAGTGTCATTAGACCCCCTAGGGCAGCATTAGTTTGCCTAAATAAAAGTTTAAAATTACTTTTCATATATGTTCTGGGAACTGATAATCCTTCCTGGGACTTGCAGACTTGGCAAAGATTTTATGGGACACCTATCTTCCTCTATGGGAGCTACAGGCTAGGCAGGTTGCTTTAGGGCAAATAAAATGGTGAAAGCTACATTAGGTAGCTGAATCCCACCTCTTGTGTAGTAGATGAAAGAAGACATGGCTTTCTTCTAGACATGGAAGTTTAGAAACCATTTGGGATGTCTTCAGGGCCTCCAGCTACTGATTCTGAAGTCATATTTTTCCTATAAGTCTAGTATCAGACCTGCTTGTACTCTCTACCTATCCTGGCTGTACTATGGCATTTGAAACGCCACATCTGTGTAAGGGCAGTCCAGGCCCTAGGCTCTGAGGATGGTTTTCAGTTGTCTTAATATAGGTGATTAGCATCACATTAGGTCAACTATATCCCACTCTGAACAGTTCTCTGATGGAGCTCAACTGTTTTTCTTGTGAGAATATGTGAAAGCAATAAGAAATGTAAACTGGGGTGAGAGGTAAATTGAGTCCTCTCATGTTTTTTCCCTATTTCTTTTAACTTCTTTCCTTTTTAATATGTGACAGAGAAGGAAAAATGGCTGTCTTGCTTTCAATTTGTATTCAGGACTTTCTCTGATGATGATAGGTTATGGATCAGATAGTTAAATAAAATGAAGACAAAATAAACCATGAGAAGTAATGAATAAAAAAAGGAGCAAGGAGGTGGGGCATAATTCAGGCTTAAACTCTAGTATTTATGGAATAAGCCGTGTAACAAAATTTAAGTCTTTTACATTTTGTGAATCTATTTCTTCCCTAACTGGATGTTTCTAATGGTCACTGAAAACTTAAAACCATTTAAATTGGACACAAAATGTTTCCAAGTAAGAATTCATAATGTACTTAGCCTTGGTGACATGTGTGGCACTCTGTACAGATTCAAATACGACTGCCAAATTGGAAGTCATCTTGCAACCATGCCCAGAAAACTTCAATATGTACCTTTGATGTTTGAAGACGTGTCATTATGACATATAGTCCATATGACATATCAGGTCATTTTGACCGCTGCTTAAATACAAGGTGTAAAATAGTGTAAGATCAAGTCTTTTGTGTCTATAGCCCTGGCACATTCAAATTAACCTAGACACATTGCAGAAAAAATGAAAAACTGAATAGAATCTCATATTTCATTATCCTAACTGCCAAGAGTGTGCCATGAAACATTCTATCTCCTGACTAATAAATGTCCTCAGGAAATATTATTTATTTATGTGGTTTTGCAAAGAAAAACATTCTGAAAGTTTATGTGGGATAATTCTGAATGTAAGGAAATGCATCAATAAACTCCTAATTAGGGCATTGACATTTTCCCCTTGGGGTGATAGAAATCTATCCACCAGTATTTCAAAACTCATAACTGTGTCATTAGGATCCCATATAAAATGTGAAAATGGGTAAGTAAATGGATGGGAAAATATAAGCTAGATTTTTTTTTTTTCTTTTTTCCTAGTGGTAAAATGCCCTTTGTGTTGTAGCATGAGGCTCCAGAAAAAAAAAAAAAAAGGGGGTGGAGAGGTAGAGCTGATTCAGGAAATTCTTCCTGCTATTGACATGTCAGCACACAAGAGATCGTGATGATAAATTTCTGCCACTGTATCTTAGAATCATAGAATCATAGAACGTATTGGGTTGGAAGGGACCTCTAAAGACCATCTAGTCCAACCCACCTACAATAAGCAGGGACGTCTCCGACTAGGTCAAGTTGCTCAGAGCCCCATCAAGGCTGCCCTTGAATGACTCCAGGGATGGGGCCTCCACCACCTCCCTGTGGCAATCTATTCCAGTGATCCACCACTCTCGTGTTAAAGAACTTCTTGCTAATGTCTAACCTAAATTTACCCTTCTCTAACTTAAAACCCTTCCCCCTTGTCTTGTCGCTACAGACCCTCCAGAACAGATCTCCCTCTGCTTTCTAATAGGCCCCCTTCAGGTATCAGAATGTCACTATACGGTCTCCCTGGAGCCTTCTCTTCTCCAGGCTGAACAACCCCAACTCTCTCAGCCTGTCTTTGTAAGACAGGTGCTCCAGCCCTCTAATCATTTTCGTGGCTCTCCTCTGGACACACTCCAACAGGTTCACGTCCTTCTTGTGCTGGGGGCACCAGAGATGGACCCAGTACTCCAGGTGAGGTCTCACCAGGGCAGAGTAGAGGGGCAGAATCACCTCTCTTGATTTGCTCTCCAGACTTCTTTTGATGCAGCCCAGGATATGATTGTCCTTCTGGGCTGCCATTGCACATTGGTGGCTCGTGTCCAGCTTTTCATCTACTAGTACCCCCAAGTCTTTGTCCACAGGGCTGCTCTCTAGCATGTCCTCTCCCAGCCTATATTGATAATGCTGGTTGCCCAGGTGCAGGACCCTGCACTTGGCCTTGTTGAACTTCATAAGGTTCACCTGGGCCCACCTCTTCAACCTATCCAGGTCCCTCTGGATGGCATCCCATTCCTCTGGCATATCAACTGCACCACCCAGCTTGGTGTCATCAGAAAACTTGCTGAGGGTGTCCTCAATGCCACTGTCAATATCATTAATGAAGATATTAAACAGCGCTGGTCCCAGTAGAGAGCCCTGAGGGACACCACTTGTCACCTTTTTCCATCTGGATATCGAGCCATTGACCACTACTATTTGGATGGAACCATCCAGCCAATTTCTTATCCACTGAACAGTCCACCCATCAAACTCATATTTCTCCAACTTCTTGCCTTGAAAGTAAACAATCTATGGAATACGGAGCATGATAATCATGTAAAGTACAACAGACAATACAGAAATATAACGAGCAAAAGGTCTTTGGAGAATATCCTTCAGTAGCAAATAAGTATTTAGGCAAAAAACATTTGGAGACTACCTATGAGCATAGTCAATGGAGATTTTTAAAAGGTTGCTAGGGATGTAGAAAATTCCAAAAGCTTCTTGTTTCTGATAAGCTACTACCCTGAAGTGGGAAGACGCATAGGTTAGGAGACACTTCCACAAGTTTTTCAAAAGTGGAGAATGTGAAAATTTTTCTAACACTAACTACTAAATGACGTGCTGGTGAATGGTCTAAATAAGTACAAAGGGGAAAAGAATGGGTTTGAATAGTGCAACCCTTGGCGTGAAAGAGATTGCAGTGAAATAATTTCCATGTTAGAAATTATCTCCTCCCACCATCCACACTGTGTATTACAAGGATCAGAAACTAAGACAAAATGCTGCCAAATATTTTCCTGTTACTTAACATATATTCATTCTAACATTAGGGTGAAGACTCCACAGGGCTATTACTGCACTTCACGATTATGACGTAGGTAGTGACCTGGTCTCTTTTTCAGTGAGGTGCTGGTTTGTCCTCAGAATGGTCATGAAACAAAAAAAGAAAATTGTCTCTCAGATTACCCTGCAAACTTTAGAAGGTCTCTCTCTCTTGTCCATTTGGCTTCCTTCAAGTATCAGAGGAGGCATTCTTGTAGCTTGTCATTTTTTAAAATAGACCTGTAACTATAATTCATTACTTGAACTTTTTTTTCCATTCATTTTCAAGCCAATAAGCCTGAAGGCCCACATTGCACTGTTCTTCAGCCTCACAAAATGCTTCTCAAGAATTAAAGATTAGCATGAATATTCATGATAGTTTAATAGTTTCTCATCCCTGCTTGAAGATATACAATATATCGAGTCTTTCTCGGAATGGAAAGGCAGAGCTAATTACTTTTTTCTGCTTTCTGTTTCAGCCGTTACCTCTGTTGTTGACAAACAGCTGCTTCTGGAGTAACTTATGACTTGGTTGTTGCTGTAACAACAAATGCTTCATCTCAGACACTGAGTGGGGTCAGGATCTTTCCCCTGTCTCTGAGTTTGTTCCCTCCCAATACTTCCCTGACAGTCTTTGCAGCCTTCACTGCACGACTTTGAATATGCTTGTGGTTCCCAAAGCTCAAATCAATGCTTGTATCAATCATTTTTTACCTTCATGAGTCAGTGGAGCCTCAAGAATTATTCAGCTACCCAAATGCAGGTTTCTAGTCAATAGGATCAAGACTTTATTGAATGTAGTGGCTAGGTCTTCATTCACTATGACAGGGGCTTAGATAAATGACTTAGATGTAGACACCTATACTTCACTGAATCTGGAGCTAAACACCATTCATTGTACAATGCCTCTGAATGCGTAAGCCAGAATCACATAGACCAATTGCTGCCATATCACACAGAAAGCCAACACTTCCTTTGCTATGCAAACAAAGTATGTGAAAGACCTCAACTGGATTGGATTCAGTCATCTAAACACAGGCATGAAATATTAATTTCAGTACTGCAGTATATCTTGCCTGTCCTCTGGTTGCCAGGCCATCATGGTGCCTTTCCTGTAAGACCACTGTCGAGTGGATATCCTGGATATGCTAGGGCATGTTGCATGGCAGTGGGTACCTATTCATGGCAACTGTCCTTCTGAATACTCTACTGTTCTTCTCTTTCCAAAGGTCCTGAGGAAGAATAACATTCATGTTACCTTGCTTCAGTGGTGTAACTAGCACTCAGGGCTTGATTCAGATGTAACAGAAAAAGTAGAGCTGACCAGTGCCATTTGAGATGTTGTAGGGTAAACCTGAGATATCAGCGTAACACTTGAAAAAACAATCTAACACCAACGTGTGTCCTTCTCTACAGCATTTGGAAACCAGGTGGGATTCTCTGAAGGATCTCAAAAAACCCTATGCAACTATGTCCCACTCTTCATCTCAGCTGTCTAACAGTGCTTCCATGGAGTAACATATAAACCACTGGAAGATTCAGAATCATTAATCATAAAAATTCATAATAGTTGAGATTGGGATGTACCTCTGGAGGTCACCTAGTCCAACACCCCTGGCTCAAGCTGGGCCACCTAGAGCTGGTTGTCCAGAACTGTGTCCAGATGGCTTTTGAATACCTCCAAGGATGGAGACTCTGCAATCTCCCTGGGCAACCTGTGCCAGCATTCAGTCACCCTCACAGTCAAAAAGCATTTTCTGATCTTCAGAGGGAACCTCCTGTGTTTCAGTTTGTGCCCATTACCTCTGATTCAGTCACTAGGCATCGCTGAAGAAAGCCTGTCTCTGCCCTCTTTACATCCTCCCCTCAGCTATTTACATACAATAATAAGATCCTTACTGAGCCTTCCCTTCTCCAGGCTGAACAGTCCCAGCTATCTCAGATTTCCTCAGGTAAAACAGAATAGAATAGAGTAGAATAGAATAGAATAGAATAGAATAGAATAGAATAGAATAGAATAGAATACAACACAACACAACACAACACAACACAACACAACACAATGGTTCAGTTGGAAGGGACCTACAGCGATCATCTAGTCCAACTGCCTAACACTTTCAGGGATGACCAGAAGTTAAAGCAAATTATTAAGAACATTGGCCAAAGGCTTCTTAAACACTGACAGGCTTGAGGCATTGACCACCCATCTAGGAAGCCTGTTCCACTGTCTGACCACTGTCTCAGTAAAGAAATGCTTTCAAGTCTGAACCTCCCCTGGTGTAGCTTTGAACCATTCCCACATATCCTGTCACTGGATACCAAGGAGAAGAAATCAGCACCTCCCTCTCCACTTGCCCTCCTTTGGAAGCTGTAGAGAACAATGAGGTCACTCCTCAGACTCCTTTTCCCCAAACTAGACAAACCCAGTGTCCATAACCTCTCCTCACAGGATATGCCTTCCAGCCCTTTCACCAGCTTTATTGCTCTCTTCCGGACAGTGTGATGTGCTCCAATCCCTTAATAATCTTTGTGGCCTTTCCAGTTTGTGCATGTCTTTCTTGTACTGGGAAGCTTAGCACTGGACACAGCACCNTCCTTTTCCCCAAACTAGACAAACCCAGTGTCCATAACCTCTCCTCACAGGATATGCCTTCCAGCCCTTTCACCAGCTTTATTGCTCTCTTCCGGACAGTGTGATGTGCTCCAATCCCTTAATAATCTTTGTGGCCTTTCCAGTTTGTGCATGTCTTTCTTGTACTGGGAAGCTTAGCACTGGACACAGCACCCCAGGTGTAGCCTCATCAGTGCTGAGTAGAGAAGAAGGATCAACTCCTTTGACCTTCTGGTGCTACTTTGCCTAATGCTATTCAGGATAATTTTGGTTTTCTTTACTGCAAGAGCACATTGCTGGCTCATGTTCAACTTGGTGTCCACCAGAACTCCCATGCCCTTTTCTGAAAAGCTACTTTCCATTCAAGTGGCCCCCGATGTATACTGATGCCTCAGATTGTTCCTCTTCAGATGCAGAACTTTGCACTTCCCCTTGTTGAACTTCATTTTGTTCCTGTCAACCCATTTCTCCAGCTTCTCATGGCCCCTGTGGATGGCAGCATGACCCTTTGGAGTATCAGCCACTTGTCCTGGTTTTGCATTGTCAGCAAAGCTGCTGAGGCTACATTCTGCCAGGTCAATAATAAAACAGGACAGGACCCAGTATTGAACTCTGTGATACACTGCTTGTTACTGACCTCCAACAAGACTTTATGCTGCTGATCATTCCACTTAGGCAAGCATTTTAGCATGAGATGAAATGTCCCCTGAAGTGGCCAGTCTCTATCCACAGGCCATGGAAGGAGAGTAGAGTGACAGGAAAAAAAAAATAGGGTAAATAGCTACAACATGGCTCAAGACAGATGAGCAACTCCCGTGTCCATATGTTCACAAGTATGTTGCCATGTAGGCATATGTATCTTCAAGGCCATCAGTGACTGGTGGAATACACTGGTTTGGCACAATGAAGAATATACTGTTGGAGACCAGCTAATAAATAGATAATCATAAGTCATCCCTAACCTTATGTTAGCACTATTATTTTCCAGTATTCTCTCAGATTGAAATCTCTGTCTTACCCATTTTTCCCCATTTTTCTGAAGTGGATCCTTTGTTACTATATTCTACATATGTTCTGAACTCTTCAAGAAATTCTTTTTCCATTCACCCAAGTGTGCTGAAGTTCTTATAAAATATCATCTGTTAGTTTCATTAGTGCTGTTTATTTTCTCTTCCAGCTCTTACCTCACCAAATAATTAGCCCTCGAGATACTGTGCTTCTTAACATTCCTTTTTCAAATACTGTTTAGTTATCTTTCTTGCTACATGATAGCACAATCACATGGATTGTGAGTCCTGAGAGTGTGAATACATTTTAAAGAATAAAGTTTAATGAAATGCAGTAGGAAGCATGCATGACTCAGATTCACATATCCACTGTTTTTCCCTACTTAGATTTTTCAGTTTGTTCAAAAAAACAAGTCTACCCAGTAAATGTGCTTATAAACCTGCTTTGTACAGTGGCATGCTTTGAGGGCCTCACTCACCTCCATGTTAGTGCACATTGGCCATCAGAAGCAACATAATGAGAAATCAGGCCTGCTAGTCCTCATTTAGTTTCAATAATTTGTTAAGAACTGTTTCTATTTCAAAATACCAATTTGGCATTTGGGAGAACAAGAATCTAGCACTCTAGCACTGGGCAATAATTCTGAAGACTGCAGATATCCTGCAATACCCTTGGCTGGTGTAAATTCGTCTTGCCCCAGGAGAGTCCATGAAGCAAAAGTGATTTGCTTCAGATGAAGTTTGGCCTATGAAATACATTCCTGATCTGTTAATGAACAGTCACAGTACCCAAGAGCACATGACATTAGGCCTTTTTCTCCTGCAGATATATCAGGTATGCAATAAGTAGTTCCTTAAAAAACCACATTGCTTGCCGTATGTTGATTTACAGTCCCTATCAACAGGATTATTGTCATGAAGACAGCAAATTGTATTTGTCCCTATGGGTATCCACTGATAATTCTGTCTTGAATATCCTTAGCTACCTTTATAACAGCCACACATAAACTGTGCTCAGCTTTTCTGCTTCTGATTTTCTGCAAATGTTTCATGTGAGATGATAAAAATAATTTTATTCTTAGTTCTATTCAATTGGCATAGATATTTTTGAGATGGTACAGGAGATATCATCAGTTCTGTCAAGGGGATATACATTTCACCTGGTGAAAACATTTCCCTTCATCTTCTCCAAATTGCAATTTAAAGTATTCATGTGATTTCAAAGCATTATTTCAATGACTTTTATTGTGACTTTCAATTCTTTATTCTGTTTGTGTGATAAGTGAGAACATACATAAATTTTCCTGTAGGAAAACAGTTTTAACAGATGGGAAGTCTGTTTGAAAATTAGGAGACCGAAGGGCTGGATGCAGCTGCAATATAAGTCATAGGAAGGAGGGAATCTCTCTTCAACATTGCCTTGAATGTACCTTAGGCTCAGGATGAAGCAAGGCAAAGGAGGCTGGCTAAAGTACAACCCCAAGCATCCACAAATAGACATGTATTTACAGCATAACACACATTCACTGTAAATTCACAGCACTAAGCCTTCCTTCTGCCACATGAAAAAATGCTATCCATTAATCACATACAAAGAAGTATTCCCTAATACTTCTGATTCTTACAGTTTTCTCTGGATGGTACAGTCCTGCCCTGATAAAGGGAGGGGAAACTGTTGATGCCAGGAATGTTTTTAGCAAGAACTGCTGGTGATCTCACACCAAAACAGGAAAGGATTTTTATTATTCAGGGAACTGTGTACAATGAGTGCAATGAAATCTGAGCTGGGCAAACCAAAACCAGAAACCAGCCCAGACACATGCCTAGCAGGCAACCAGTGCCACTCAACTCTGTAAGAGACCAGCTGAGTGGCAAGCAGTGACCTTCAGCTTGACTTAGGGCTTTAGCAGAGGCTGGTGCTGTCCAGGGCTGTGTCTCCTGCACCAGGCAGCTCTGAATCTCACCTTGTTCAGATCTGTGTGTAGCTGTTCTTCCAGGACAACTTACAGTAGGCAATAAAATGCTGTTCAGATGAAAGGTTTTGCACTCCCAAAGGACATAATCTTAATAACACTGGTTGGCTCCGCTCATCCCCTTTGCACTGTGATTGTGGGCCCCTCTTCTTCTTGGATGGAATATATTCCAGATCAGCACAAGCAACCTTCATTTTTAACATCGTTTTAAAATGCAGCTCTATTCTGAAAAGTAACTGTGTAAAAATGTCACCTTCTAACTCATCAGATTGTCAATTTAATGTGTTCAGAAGCAGATCTGTTCCCTTTAATGATGGAAGTAAGTTTTTACTGCTTTTTGCCTATGTTAACTCTATGGAGCCAATACAGCTAAAACATTGGACTAGATTTTATTTCTTCTCAGGTGTGCAAAAACTACTTACTAATATTCAGTCATGAAGTCAATTGCCAATTCTAATTTGCAATTTCTACTTACAATCTCAGATCCACAAAGCCATCAGAGGCAGTAGGTGAACAAATTTCAGGGTAAAATTTATTCACAGACAATGATGTTCTCAATGATGTCACGATTTGAACACTGTAAGTTATGATAAAAGGAGACAAGTTTTCCAGAATTAGGTTGGATCTACAAGGCTCGTAACTGTCATAATTTTTTATCTATAGAACTTTGAGGAGACTTTAAGATATAGGATGTGCACTATCATAGCACTTCACACTTTTAGTGATTTTCTTTTCAGAAGAGTTGAAGCAGTTTTGTATTTTAAGTGACACAATGAAAAGTCCATGTGAACAAGGAATGTGAACTGGTGCTTTCCTCTTAGGACTGCAGTTGGGATGAAGTTTCAGATTTCAAAATCAGGTTGAGTCTTCCCTTCTCTGTGAAGCCTGATGTCTTTCTTCTGAAGATCTTTCCAAACCTTCCTTTCTTCCCTGCTCCTTTTGGTGAGCTCGCAAAGATATAGTCATGGAGCAGCTGGAAATCAGTGACATCTCTGGCACTGTTTTCACTGCTCTGCCGATTGTCCTAGCAACTTTCCTTCAATTAATCCCTTAGGAAAATCTGAGAGGCTCAGGATAGATGAATGCTGATGCAAGCTTGCAAGACATAAACATAGGGAAGAATTTCTTTCATGGGGAAACAAGAAAACTTTCAGGAAAACAGAAAACTAACTGGAGGTCACAAGGAATAGTGGGTGAGAGAGGGCTGGTTGAATGCAATAAAGCCCAAACTCACACAGCCTAATCTCTCTTAAATCTCTGTGCTTTTTGCCTAGTACCCACTGGCCAGCTTTGGGCTTTAAGAGGCCTTTGGATTCTGAAATAAAGACCCCAAAATACCATGTTTGTACTACTTCCTTTTAATGCCTGTGGACATTTGAGATAAAAAGTACTACAAATTTTTCATAGGAGATACTTCTGTCCTTTCCATAAAGATGCAAAAAAATATCTCTTTGGGAAGATCAGGACTGTGAGTAGCAAACAAATGCTTTAATTGACAACTTTGAGTCCACTGATACTCTCCTAATTCTTTCATGGTTGTATTTTGTTGTAAAACAGAAGTCTGGGCAAAACTGTATTTACACTGGGGAGAAATCTTTCTTCTTACATGCAATGTGGCTTTCCTTTCTCCATTCAACATTTTTCCTGGCTCTAAGCTGTGATCACCCTTTGAATTGTATCAGCAGAAAAAGATATGAACATTGCAATGTAACTCAATATTATTAAAAAAAAATCCTAGGGTCCAAAAGTCCCATTTATTTTCATCTTACATTTTTATATCCAATATTTTTTTATTGCCACTTTTATTAAAGTGCCAACCAAGTGATGCTGTAATCAAGTGATTGTCAGGTCCTTTTTTATGATGCTTTCTGTTTGTCGTGTTAACAGTAAGAAAGCTGTTATTTATAAAAATATGGGAAGGTCTTCATTTTGTAAAGAGAGTTCTTTTCCCCCACTTCAAAAAGGGACTCTGTTCTGAGGTTTTGGAGCTCTAAGCAACCCTCAAAGGTGTCACAATTACAATGATCTTTTGTATTTGTAGAATATAAAAGTGATTTCATTCACGATCCTTCTCACTTTGATGAAACCCCTGGGAAGTACTGTTCAGTGTGAATTGTAACTCAGGTAGTTAAAGAAAAAGGCAGAGAATGTGGGAGACTGGACTAACAAAAAGAAAAGAGAGGGCATAAAAGTCTCAAACTGAATAAGAAAGAGCCCTTTGCTGAACTTGATTCTCACTGTGACTTGGGGTTAAGCATCTGCTTAGTCTTGTGGTAGGATGGCTTGAAGCAGTGTCCAGTAAACCATGGGTATCTTTCCACTTGATTCTACGGGTCATGGATCGTATTCTTATCTAGCATACGGTATGACTTGTTAGGGGCTACAGAATTTTTACAGCACCAAGTCTGTACATTCATTACTTCAGCTATGTGAGCAAGAAAAATAACTCCCCTCTGTTTATAACTATTACAAAGAAGAAATAGGCAAGCCTTGAAAAACTGTCTCATATCTCCCTCCTTGTCCACATAAAGCAAGTTTCTTCTAGGTTTCTAGACAGAAGTCTCCTTTCCATGTATTATGGCTGACTGGAAAGACTGTCTAGGATATACAAATGAAACCCCTCATTCCTAAAACATTTTTTGCTAATTACATAATTTTGATGTTAATGGTTTCTCTCAGCTAAAATGTAGTAATAATTTTAAACCAGTCTGAGAAAGATTTTTATTTTAAAATGAAATTGTTCACAAGTGTTGAGAATATCAGTAACTGTGGAAGTCAGGGTCTTCCCTTTTGCTCTCTGGGCACATCTGTTACCTGGCTATAAAACGATTTTTTACTTGTCTTTCCTTTCAGCCCAGAGCTCTTGCACTTGTGACTAAAAATGGCCCAGCTTTACCAGTGAAGAGGGCTGGTTCCTCACTGTATGTTGTCCTGAAAATCATAGATTTCTTTGAGGTGTCTACCTTTCACAAGTTGTGACAGGTATGTATGAGCTCTCTTGGTTACTTTTCTAGAACTCTCACAAATTCATGACTTTGCAACACAGACATTCAGAATAGCTAAAAGGGACAATGACCAACAGCAGCAAAAAAGAAATGTTCAAAATCTTTCACTATTTCTAATCTCTGGCCCCTTGGCAGCACACTCATTTAATGCCTTATACCATTTGACACTGGTAGAAGGACTCGAAGAGTGTTTATAGAGACACAAGTGAGGCAGTCTTCAAAACCACTCAGCAAAAGTCCAGTTAAATTTCTTGACAGCTGTTAAACCAGCTCAGAACAATTTTGAATACACTTCTCATTCAGTTGGGAATTAACTGATATAATGATGAAGAAAATGTAGCAATGCATTTGTTTTCCAAACCATGTTTTTAACAGTAAATGACAAAGCCAGGCAAAAGTGTTTCTGTTGCATGAATTGATAGAAATTAGGTGTTTATGGCAGGTGACAAAGCAGAAAGAGTATAAGCTTCATTTCCCACAGACTTGGCTAAGCCTGCAAGGCTAAGTATCAAATTGTTTTCATTCAATCAACATTCATCAGCAGTCAGAAATTGAATTCTACAAAAGATTTCTTCAGGGTCCGTAAGCTTTAGACACCTGCAAGTGCCACATAGCAGGTAAAACAGGAAGACCAAAAAAAGAGAAAGATAAGGCAAGTCGTCTCCTTAGGCTGGAGATACTTATATTTATTGTCTTAATTGGATAACTGGATACATTCTTATTAAGGTAATTAATGTAAAATCATTAAGAAGTTCTATCAATACTAATGGAGTCTTTGCACCTTCAAAAAAACCCAAAACAACCAAACCCACCATTTTTACATACATGATGCTACATATTCCCCTTTGGCTACATGTCATTTTGGCTGAGTACTACTCTACTATCTCCTCTGCCAACAATATCTTTATTAGCATTAGATCATATAAACAATTTTTATGATCACAACCCAAAGGCCATAGGGTGAGAAGTGGACTGGATAGGTGAGTATATCACTTTCATGGAGATGAGAAGACCAAAGGAAATATTTCTATTTCTGGCATGGACCACATAATGAAATGTTTGACTGCATCACTCATTCTAATGCCCCAACAACTGCTTTACGTCTTCATTTAGTAGAAGAGGAAGAAATCCTTCTAACTCTCTTTGCCATGAGGCATTCCTGTCCTTCTCCTAACCCCCTCTGCCGATTGCTCTACCTGAGGCTAGGAGGCCAGCTGGGACTTCATTTGAAGCTGGAGTATGCAAAGATCTGGCTTCCCTTTCTATTGCTAATCCAGAAGGCAGGTATATCCCTGCAGTTTCAGATACACAAAGGCTGCCAAAGCCTGAAATTAATCCAATAACTAGGCCCCTACACAATTACCTTCTCCCAAAGCACCCTCCTTATGCAAAGCAGCAGCCGGCTAAAGGGGGAAGCTGTGAACATTAGTAGCACTCTGGAGGTGCCACCTTCTGTGACTGTCGGGAGGTGAATTAAGGGGTGAGGATGCAGTTCTCTGCTCTGATTTTGCTTCAGAAAAGCTCTTGTGCGAGACAATAGTTTGAGAATACACTAGATAAAGCAGACTTTGTGATAAGTGAAATTTAGAAAGGTAGTTTCATTGGAAGGTAAACTTTATGTAGCCTTTTTTTCAATGTGAGTTTTTGGAGAACAGTAAAATTTTAAGGATTGGAAACTGTATTTCTCTTCATGGATTATAAGTAGAGTATATATATATATGTACACATATAAACAGGCCATGAGTATTTTCTAGTGATGCCTTCATCTTATTCTAGTACTCCACTTCTGTCTCTGAGAAAGCTCTCTCAGGCATCATGTGCATTTGAATATTTGCCTCTCTATTGTGATTCTCAATAAATATATATATTAGTGTCAATGAAGATGATGATGAGGTTTTTTCATAGTATAGACACACCTGTCCACTAGAAACTGGACTGAAACCAGCAGAGAGCAGTCATGATTTCCAAGTACTTCCATACTGGGCAGTATTTAAGTCAGTGGCACAAAATGAAAAGCTCAGTCACCTATTACCAATCACCCAAAGCGTACAGTCTCCCTGAATATATTTAATTCTTCAACACTGATTAAAATAGCTTCATTAAAAAATGTATTCAAGGGCCCTGGAGTTTTAGCCTCTGATGCTTTTTATATAGGCCAAAGAGTACTTGTTCTACAGGACTGAAGGAGGATTAATCAGCAAATTGGCTGCAACATCCTTCAGAAACAGAATGCTGATTTTTAACTACTGTATTTTAATGGTATCTCTGAGCCTGAGAGTTGATTTTGTGGCATTCAGCCTGTGACTCATGTTCTTTTATAACTTTGCATTATGCATTTTATCTTTTCTTCTTATTTTAGTTTTTATCCACAAAGAGCCCCGTCACTCCCAAATAAAACCAACTGGTGTGTTTCTAAAGCTTTTTTGGTTGGCTTAATTTCTTATTATTCATCAGGACTCAGAGACCCAGACTCCAGCCCTGGACTGAGTGCTTGTGCCTGCCTGAGCACCCCTCATAGCCTTGCCAACTGCCCTGCCCGGTCAACTGTTTCAGAGTCTCTCACTTTCTCTCTCCAGTTTTTGCTTCACTTCTGAGACTTCAGAAGTCTTGCTTCCTTGTGGAGTGGAATGGCAGTATTTTTTGAATGCTTATCCATGAGGAACTCTATCTGCTGCTCTGCTATGCTGCCTCTTTGTTCTGCCACACTGGTGCATGAAAAGCAATTGTGACCCAGATGAGGAAAGACCTCTCTGCATGTGAATTTCTGAAAGACAAACTGCTCCAATATTTTAGTTGCCTGGCTTATTCCCCTCTCTTGCTATTTATAGGACCACAGTACAGCTCAGTCTGCAAAGGACTCCATATTTCTAGAGCAATCTCCTGCCCCTAGCAGGGTCAGCTTCCAGCTCGGCATCCTCCCATCACACACCATCCTCACTGTTGGTGCTGGGAGTCTGCTGCTAGGTGCCCACAAAGCTGTGTCCTCTCCAGGCCAAACAAGTCCAGGTCCCTTGGCTTCTCCTCACAGGGCAAATGCTTTTTCCCCCTATCATTGTAATGGCCTCTGCTGAACTCCCTCCAGTTTACTGATGTCTTCCTTGAATTGGAGAGGCTAAAACTGGATCCAGTATCGTAGCTGTAGTATAACAAGTTCCGAGCAGATGAAGTAATCACTTCCCTTCTTTGTTGGCTCTGCTTCTGTTCATACAGCCAAGGATACTGTTGCCCCTCATTGCTGCCAGGCTCACTGCTGGCTCATGCCCAGCTCACCATCTACCAGATGCAAAAAGCACCTCCACCAGAGCCAAATCCATCCTCAGCCTGTGTTGCTGTCATTGGTTCTCCCTGCCTAGTGGCAAGACTTTGCATTTTTCCTTATCAAATTTCACAAAGCTGCTGTTAGCTGTTCCTTCAGGCTGCCCAGGTCCCTCTGAAGACAGTCCTGTCCTTGAGTGTGTTGACTGCACCTATACTTGGATGTCAGCTGCAGAACTTCCTCCAGTTTCTCTAGGAAGTCTGTTCTTCTCCCTTTTCCCTAGCTCCTTTTTCCTAGTTCCCATTTGGTTTTATCTTAACTGCTTACTAAGCACAAGGTAAATTGCACTCAGCTCTGCTTGTTAGAGCTGGCAAGTGGAAGTCACCCTGTTTTAATCCAGATCACACTTCTTACACAACCCTTTCCATTCATAACATCCAACCACATGAACCTGGAGAATGTAAATTTTCTTACTGCTGCAACAAGGTGTTTTTCTAACAGCAGTGTAAAACCTTAATCAAAGCTTACAGGAGCAGAAAATGCAACTGTACTTGTGTAACGCATCAGTAAGGCCAAATGCCAGCTCTTTTGGTGCCAGCTGATTAGTCTAATCTCAGGCAAACCAGCTAGTAAACTGTGCTATGAAAGTGTTTCCAAACAGGATTCCTTTCTCTGATATGCAAATGGTTCTTACAATCTTCCAAAATTCTATTTTTATTTTAATTGGTAGATTTATTTTTTTTAGTCATAAACAGGCTTTTGTAATCTTCATTAATACATAGTTTTAACATTGATAGTTCCCAGATACGTGTGGTTCACAGGTTCTGACATTTCAATTTTAAAGGAAGAGTTGGTCATCCTGTATTTGCTTTAGTTTTCTGGTTTATCATATTAATTAAAGGATCATTAATTTTAAACACATTAATATATGCAAAGCTCCCCGTAAACACAAAACTCAAAGCTAAATTACTGTTCCACATTTTGCTGCTCCCTTGTGGAAAAAATAGGGTAGGGGTCACTTTGTTCCAAAAATACACAGAGGGTTTATTTTGCAGCTCAAATATATGTCAGCAAGTATTTATGAATTGAAATAGGATAACACCAAATAGATGATACTAAAAATGTCAGTGGAAACATTAGAATAGAAATACATCTCCTATTTGTTTGTCAGCCAAATACTAAACCTGGACTAATGTTTTTTCTTTGCCAACCCTGTCTGTTTTTTTCAAGCATGTGATTAGCATTAAAGGGGAAATCATGTGTTCTATGTGCCTGTAAATATTCACATATCCCATTTCCCTCAGCTGCTCTTTTGTCCCCTGACTGAGATATATGGATGTTCACCTGAAAAGCAAATGCCTGACTGTCATCACTCATGTCTGAACGCCAGCTCTAGAGCAAGGAGAAGCCAAGGCTCCTGAAATAAGCAACACTCAGGGAAAATTTTGACAAGCATCCAGGAATTGTACCTCTGACAGTGGCCTCTTGATGACAAGGCTGTTCCATTCTAGAAAGCACCAACTGAAGAGGGAGATCAATGTCACACTCAGGATCTGTGTCCTTTCTCCAGAAACCACTTGTTAGTTGTATTGGCAATGTCCAATGCAAAACTAGAAAGATAATAATATCAAACCAAAGGATACTAAGGACAGCAGTGAAAGCATTATACAGAAATACAATTCCTATTTATTTGTCAGCCCAATCCAGAACCAGATCTACTGTTTCCTTTTTCCAAGCATCACTAAACATTACACGTTTGGAGATCCCTAGGGCAATCAAATTGTTTGCTGCTCTCTCCCTGTGTCCTCCAGGGAATAAAGAATTTCAAGCTGACAGTTGTGTACCTGAGTACATCTTATTTGAACATATTTAGCTTTTCAACCCTTTATTCACTAGTTCAGATTGGAGTAAGTTAGGATTATTTGCCCTAGATATCTAGAGGACTCCCAGGCAGTTCCACCAGCTAGAGAAAGGTTGGGAAATGGGATGGCAGTGACTATTATCTTTCTCTTAGAACTTTGTCTTCTCCATAGCTATGCAGTGCTGCATATTGACTGTGCCACTTACCTAGGACATGTTTTTGATGGTAATAATCCTCTGTACTTTAGTTTTTGTCAGAAAAAATGTTGAAATCCATCAAGCAGCTTTATTTTAATATGCAAAGGTCTGTCTCATTTTTGCATTGCTAAAGCACATACTTAGAGTGGTAAAAACACAGTTTGCACTGAAAGCAAACACACCTAAATTAATGTGAAGGTCCTCAGGTGCTATCCTGATTGATATTACAGTAGTACATGCACAAATTAATAGATGCAAATATTTAAGCTAGGCTTTGTAAAGAGTCAGCCCTACAGAAAGAAAGATCTCAAGCTCCTAGCAGCTCAAAACAGAACTATTTCATATGCTGACTGGATTTACTCTTTCTGTGAGTAGGTAGTTCACTATAGAGCAAAACAGTGTGATTAGCATGAGAAAACTTACTTTGGATGGTGTAAGAACTACCTGTAAATCTGAGACAGTTCCATCAAGCACAGGTATAATGAGCCAAGAGCCTTGTTTCTCAGCTCCCCAGGTTTCTCAAACAGAATATGCACCACACTTATTAGATCCTTTCCTATTTGCAGCATGAATTGCTCCCCTCAGCTTATAGTTTTCTGTAGATCTTTAATTTTTCAAAAACAATTCACGGCACTCTTGCTGTTTCAGGAGAAAAACGAAGAGAAGATGGAGAGAAAAAAAACGGCTGAGGATGCCACACTGCTCTTCGCATTAGGGCATTCCCTCACCGTGCTAGTTGGAATAAGAAAGCTAACTAGTAGTAGCTTTTGTAATCAGGATGCCCCCTGTTGCATTGTAGTCTGGCCTCTCTCTAGCAAAGTCATTTAATGCCCTGTGAGTTGGTTACCCCTTGTGTAAAATCAGCCCAAAGATACAGATTTTTCAATACTTTACAGAAAAGCTGTTAAGTATAATTTATTTTTACCAGACTTTTAATACATTTACAATGTATTACATTTACATACTTGAGATATTGCTGACATCGAATTATCAAAATCATATTTTCAGTGTAGGGTCATATGAGATGTGAAAACACTTTCAATTATGTAATTCATAATGAATTTTTTAAATATATTTTAGGATCTTCTGTCTGCAATACCAAAGAACCTGATCACCAACAATATTTATTGAAGTTAACTGCACAAATGATTCTGTGAGATTGAGAAGGAATTTTATCTCCGTTTTATAAATGGGAGTCTGTCTTGCAGACAAACAGACATAAATCTTGCTGTGGCACACTGGGGAAGAGAAGGCAGAACAGGGAATGGAAATTTAGGGTGGAAGTCAACTCAGCACTTCAAACATTAAATACCCAGTCTAAAATCATTTCTGAGAGAGCAAGAGAGACATCTCCCAAGAGCGGTACCTCACATGCTAAGATAGCTGACTGGGGCATGCTGCTCTCTGAAGATGTGTCTCCCCACGGGCCCTAATAGGAACTCAGTCAGCCTGATCTATGTTCTGATAGCTGAAGCATGAAGTCCTACCTTTAGTACTGCTGCTTCTAAGGCGAGCATGAGAGTACCTACCTATTGGGTTGCCTTGTTTGTGGCAGGTCATTTCTCCAGGTAGTGTATTTCCAATAAAAAATAAGCCATAACCACATCACAACTGGCCATTGTGTTCAATTTTTAAACCAAAACTACTTTGCTAATCAGGATACAATATATCATTTCACAGAAGAAGCAAGCATTCTTGAACATAATCAAAATAAAATGACTTGCCCTGGCAGGAAAGCTAGCAGGGTAGACCATTCTGCTCTGTAGTCTACTCTGGGGAGACCTACAGCATTCACTCTGTATTTATTTTTCATAAATAGCTGTTCTATCCACAAAAGAAGATCAGCACTGAAATTGCAAACCACATACATCACAGATCTCTGTTCCTACACAGAGAACACTCCAGTATAGTAAAAATATTGTTGATTTAGTTGCATCAGCCTTTCTCTAGCTCATGGCATGAGTCCTGAAGGGAGACAAGTAGTCATGCTGTTCTGCTTACTCATGCAAAGGAAACTAAAATCTGTTATGAAATAATAAATGAAGTATGAAAGACTTAATGCCAGTCTAATCACTCTGCAGATCTTGATCTCAAGTGGTAAAAATGCCTGTGCTGTTCAGTGACAAAGCCCAACACTGAAGCCAAGTGGGGATGGGAAATAGAAATGCTTTAATGTGTCTTGTTCTCCCCTTCTGTTCCAAAGCCTTGGTTCCAAGAACTGGTTCATGTTTGCAATAGTAAGAAGGGATGTGCAATGGGAGTGAATATGCAGAGTGGGACAGCTGGTGCTAAGGATCTACATGTCACATAATCCTTATTTCATGGAGCAGTACTTCAGGGGCCTCTAGTCTTGTCCCAGGGGCTGATTGCTCCAACTGTCTGGAACACACTAAAGGCTCTCCTGAAGCCCATCATTTTGTTTAGTTCAACCAAGAGCAGTCCAGCTTGCATGCCTAGAGACTGCTCCATTACTCAGAGCAAGGTACGCAAGGACAAACGAGAGAGCTTCAAAACATATCCTCAGCCTGCACTAAAGCACTGATCTAGACTCCCTAGGCATTGTTTTTCGGCACTTACTGGCAAACAAAAACTGCATGCCTCAGCAGTTGATGTTCTATGGCTTAGTCTATACTACTGAAATTAGATTGTCAAAGCCACCTAACAAACACGCAGCTCATACCTGAAAAAGGAACTATTTTATAGGAAGCATTACACCATATTTCTAAACACCAGCCTTTATATTGGCATCTTTTACCAGAAAAAACTGCCTACAAGGTTGCATTTTCCACACTCTGTGCTTATGTATCTACTCTAGCAAGAATTTCTCATTTAGAGTTTCATGAACACTGTAAAGTCTACACTATTCTGAACCAAGAAAACAAAATCTAGGAAGGAATCAAAGTACCTAAACCTTCCCATGGTGGACTAGAATGCTTTTCCTAGGCGCATTTGATTTCAGCAAAACAAATCTGACCTCACACACTGAAAGCCTGCTCCACGCCAGTTTTAGCTGCACTAATCGGATATTCATGTGAACTAGAATCTTCTTCGAGTAATGCTTAAATAATCATGGAAAGAATGTGGCCCAACTGTGAAAAACCTTTAATTCCCTTTCCCCCTCAAATGCAGGTGCACACAATAACACTGCAAAACTTTAAATACATCTTTCCTTTGACCTTTTATCCTCTTCAGTTCATTTTGGTACATAACTGATTCACTGTGTCACATTCTACATGAATTGACTTCATGTTCTTTGTAGCATTAGGTTACCGGAGAAGCAGACAAGTTTGTTTCAATATCTGAGTTCTGGATCCAATAAAAGATGTATGTAGTTGAAAATAAAGCTCTTCAAGGCCTCTGTTAGGGCTTCTGGCACTTGGGGTGAAACCCAAAGCTCAGACTTTGCTTCAAAAGGGAAATTATAGAAGAGACATGATACTTTCAGTAGTAGTCATCTAAATCTTGTCTTTAGGAAACACTAAGCATTATGGAAGGTCTTAAACCCTGCCCCTCAACAGAGTTTAAATAAGGCAAGGCTGAAGGAATATACCTTCATATACATTTTCATATAAATACATACATACATATATGTATGTATGAATAGAACCTGGATCCAAAGTACAGTGTCCTGCTCTCTGGACAGAAAGCTACAGTCAGTTTTTGCAAGCATGGAGTCAGTTTCTTCATTGCAGTAAACAGAGTTGAATGTGCCAAGGTGGTGATGTAAAAAGTAGGAAACCAAGGCCTCTTCCTTCTTCAGCTTGCCTGGTTGCAAACAGTATCTTCTAGTAGCTCCTTCTAAGTCTGCAAGCAAGAAGACTAATCTGGACGTGGTCAGCTTCCATGCCTTTTGACTTGATCACACTGCATAGCAAAGCTTTTCAGACTCCGGGCAAAATCAGAGAGCATGCGCATTTCAGAAAGTGTGATAATTAGGTCACTTATCTGTAAAATAGAAGACTCAGGCTCTTATATTAATATCAAGGATACTTTCTGGCATTTTATCCAGAATAATAAACAGCTAGATACTGGTACCACATCACAGAATCATAGAATCATAGAATTGTCAGGGTTGGAAGGGACCTTAAAGATCATCTACTTCCAACCTCCCTGCCATGGGCAGGGACACCTCCCACTAGAGCAGGTTGCTCAGAGCCCAGTCCAGCCTGGCCTTAAAAACTTCCAGGGATGAGCTTCCACCACCTCTCTGGGTGACCTGTTCCAGTGTCTCACCACCCTCATGGTGGTCTAATCTGAATCTACCCACCTGTAGTTTTGATCTATTACCCCTAGTCCTACCACTGCCCGACATACTAAAAAGTCCCTCACCAGCTTTCTTGTAGGCCCCCTTAAGATACCGGAAGGTCACAATAAGGTCTCCTCAGAGCCTTCCCTTCTCCAGACTGAATAACCCCAACTCTTCAGTCTGTCTTCATAGGAGAGGTGCTCCAGCCCTCTGATCATCCTCGTGGCCCTTCTTTGGACAAGTTCCAGCACGTCCATACCTTTCTTGCAATAGGGGCTCCGGAACTGGATGCAATACTCCAGGTGGGGTCTCACAAGAGTGGAGTAGAGGGGGAGAATCACCTCCCTCAACATGCTGTCCATGCTTCTTGACACAGCCCAGGATAAGATTGTCTTTCTGGGCTGCAAGTGTACACTGACAGCTCATGTTGAGCTTCTCGTCCACCAGTACTCCCAACTCCTTTTATTCAGGGCTGCTTTTAAGCCAGTCACTGCCCAGCCTATATCTTCCCTGCCCTCCAGAAGGTATATCATTACAGGGGAAGACTGATCCCTGTTCCTGTCCTTCTGGCTCAGGAATCTTGCATTTTTGTCCCTACAGGTCCCAGCACAACACCTGCAGAGACACACAGGGCTCTTCTGGAAGCTTGCTGAATGGGAGCTCTGGTGGATCTTGTTGCCTGAGAGACTGCACCGACCATCACTGTGAAGAGGAGGACCTCCTTTGTCTGCTTTATGTTTGAAAGTGAATTGTATAGTTTTCTGGGAGAAATAAACAGCTGAATGCTCAGTTCAAACTAAATGGTAATGCTTCCAACCTTGCTCTAGAGCATAACTTTGGGCACTTGAGAATATTTTGTCACTAAAATTCAGGTCTTTCAGATGTTTCAGCTGAAAGCTAGGCATCATGGGGAGGGAAAGAAGACATGCTCTCTTGTACCAATTTACATGTAGCCTGCATCCAAACTTCTTAAATACCAAAAAGTGAAAAGTGAAATTGGGCAAAGAGCAGCAGCGTAAGACTTTTGCACTCACCATTCAGGAATTTCTCAACTGTGCCTTGATCTTCTTTTACATGATGATGTGCTGTTCCAGACTCAGCCTAAATTCTGATGAGACAAATCCCCAGCAGGAAGGCCAGAAAGTGTCAATCCCAGGCTGTGATGATCAGCCATCATCTTCTGGAATATAAGGATGCAGCTCACACAGCTTTCAGGTATTTCTGGTCTAGTGACACATATGCACATCTGGATATGTGGACCACAACTCTGTAGTTACTGCATGAAATCTGGCTGGCTGGTTACTTGGACAGAATAAAAGTGTGATGTTGGTAATCCAATAAAATGCTTTAAATCTGGAGCTGCATTTAAAACTATAAAGGTGATTATTTTTTGTTCCCCTACCTTCACCACACTTTTCTCCAGATGGCTCTAATTTTGGCACTGAGTCCAGTTCCTATTCTGGCTGTCACTGCAACAGTTGAACTACACTCAGGAGGTCAGGCTAGACTGCCAGACTGTCTGGCAGTGATGCTCCTTGGAGAACTGTGTCTGGCCTCCTTCTCCATTGAAGGGACTAGGACGATCTTCAAAATGCTGTAGTATTGCATTTGCAGAGAGGAAATTCCTGCATGGCTTCTAAACAGTTCTACTTAATGATGCACTACAGGGCAACTCAATGACAAGCTTAATAAATTTGCTCCAGGGCCAAAAGTACAGTGGTACTGAGCACATGCAGAAATTTTTTTGAAATCTTGCATCTTTGTACAACGCAGATGGTGAACATGTGGGCAGTTACCCAAATTACCCCATTGATCTTGGAGCTATACTCCAGTTTGGTAGAGACATCACCTGGAAGGGCTCCACTTAGGGTTTCTGCAGTAGACTGTTACTGATTGACCGGCTTGGAGAACAAAGATTCATATTCGGAAGGGTCAAGGCCTGAACTGGCAGTACATATTTGACTTCAGCTCCAGGCACTGCTTAGTGCTAATCAAATTCCTACCTGTTTTATGGGAAAAAAGCACACTTTGCATTTTGTTCCGGTCCTTTTAAAAGGGGAGAAGATAAAAGAGGGTGCTTCAGACCATGACACTCTCTTTTTTCTAAAACCAAGGGCTCATTGAAGAATGATGGCATCACTGCTTGTTCTGCAGGAGCACATGTATCATTTCTGGGGCACCTGTGATAATCAGGTGGCAGTGGCCACTTACACACAGAAGTTTCCATAGTCCTTCACCAGCAAGCAACAAGACTTCTGCAAGCCCCTTGCAAAAATCGTGGAAGAAAGGCAGATTAATATGAAGATATCCTTAAACAACCATCTAATATGGCTAGTGGGAGACAGTCTGGTCTATGTATCTCACATAGACAGTGTTAAAAAATGCATTTAAGCAAGTAGCTGGAATAAACCAGTTTTAAAATACCTGATATTGTTCATGCTACTAATTTTATATGCAAAGTAAAATTATTTTAAACAAGTTTCTAGTGAAAGAATATATTTGTATATTTGTTTACAACCAAACAATGAATTATAATGATCTACTGAATGCAAAAATCTGCTCAGTACTGAAGAAAAGCCATTTACTTTGGATCTGTGAAAGTAAAGTGGTCTTCACCAGAATATTAAAATTCCTGAAGTCATTCATACTGAGAGAGCAAACAGACAGAAGAGATAGAAATAAAAACTGATTTCTCTCTCCATATCTTCTTTTTGCCTGGAGAGGGTAACCAGTTACCTAGATTTCCTTAAATGTGACATTGGTCATTAACAAACCTAAAAACTTTCAACTCAAAATGACAGCACCTTTTTTTGTACGACTTTTCTCAGAAAGTTAACTCTATCATAGCAGAAACCAGGACACACACCTGTTCATCTTGGGCAGAGAAAGCATTTGCATTACCAGAGGACAGGATCTGCACTCTAATATCCTTCTGAGACTCTGGGAAGACAAACGGATCTCCAAGCAATAGACACCAGCACCTGACCTAGCTGAGAGCTCCTTTGGTAAGGGGAGAAAGAGATGCTTTTAGACCATGACTTGATAGCTACTTCAGGATGAGATGAAGAGCACCTTAGAAGCTCTTGTTTCTTTCCGTTGACCATAAAGAAGCTCTAGATGACAAACTCAGATATAGATGTCCACTCTGAAGATGTCCACTGCTAGTCACTGAAGTCCACAGTACAGGAATGGTGGCATGCATCCCTGGCTGAAGCTGAAAAAAACTCTTATGAGCCCAGAAACAGATGAAAAACAGAGTTATTAGGCCTCTCCTGACATTTCCTGCTTTGTACTTCAAGGCCCATATCTTGTGAACATTAGCACAGGTGGCTGGCTGTCATAACTCGAGTAATCCACTGATTTCAAAGGTAAAAGTGCATATGTGCATGTTTTAGCATGATTAAGGCCTACACTCAAGCTATTTCAATATTCTCATGACAGTTTAATTAAAGAAAATGGCCACTGAATCTGCAGCTCCTGTTGAAAGGCTAAAATAAGGATTGGGAAACAAGAGAGAATTTACACACGCTAAAGGGCTTTTCTCCAGTCTATACCTTCTCCCATGTAATTCCTACCATCTTTCTCAGTAAAGTTAATCTAAACAGCTGTAAAACCTGATTAAACCTCTTATACAGACACTGTTATTCGGAAAGAAACAGGGCTAAATTCAATTTCATTTACGTCACTTCTAAAGACCAAAGGGAAGCAAATTACAGTGACTGAAAGTAAGTTTCATTTTGCATAATAGTTTCCACTGGCATGGAGGATTATTCTAACTTCAATAATCAATTTCAAAATCACTATGTTTAATTCAGATCATTTTCCCTAAGCATCAAAACATAGACAGGCTCTAGGTGGTAGTTATTTGCTACAGTGCATAAGCCCTTAAGAATGGATTAAGAATGCTCTTTAAAAAATCAACAAGAGTCAACTTCAGTTGCCAGAGAACCACGAGATGAAATGTAGTCGTTCTCAATCAGCCATTAATGATGGTCAGTATCATTATGTAAGCCATGCTTCACCAGCAGTCTGCTAACACAACACACTGTCGTGCTATAACTGAGTGGTGGAAAACATCATTTTTACAGCAGCATGTTCACACTGAATTTGGATGACCTGATTCTGCAGGGCTTGAAAAGGCCAGTTTGCTGAACTCCACTTCAAACACATCCCATCTCGTAGATCACAGATTAGACTTTGATACAAGCTTAGGTTTTAGAACAGCTTTCGCATTCCAAAAATGTTGCCACAGACATGGGATTGAACCATTAATTTGGCAGGCTATCATTCTTTTCACTAGCACTGTGACATATGGGGGTGGAGGAGGAGGAGGAGAGATGGGAGGGAGAGGTGGTCGTTTTGCATCCCCACTCAGCTGTCTCTCTGCCTTTTTTAACACAGTCATCCATTGCAATCCCTCACTGAATAAACTTGGCAATCATGGGGGCCAGATGTCAAAGCCTGGCTTTGACTGTAGCTCTCCAACACTTGCATTTGGCTGTTCCACTGGCTTATCCATGGGCAGTCCATTACTTATTTTAAAATGGTAAAGCTTCATTTTGTCTCTGCATTTTGGAAAATAGCCATTTTCTAGCCACAGAAAATTCCAAGTGACCAAGAATACGTAACTCTATCCTTTTCTTTGTTACATTAGGATGGATCAAATATATGGCTAATTAGCTACTTCCTTAGTAATCTAAAATCACTAATCCTGTTATTGAATCCAAATACTTCAGTCTGTAAGGAATTTGGAAAGCTCACCCTAGTCTGCTTTTGTGTTTGCAAATCTATTGTGGATGCCTGTAAACAGTAAAGAACTGTCACAGTAACTTCTGTGTTCAGGCTCAGAGATGGCTCTATATCAAAGCTAATTAGAAAAAAAAATCTTGGAGGATGTGAAAGCATTTCTCTGAAGTGCTGCTTTATTCGACATCTGCAGAAGTGTACCAGAGATTGTCACCTTCTGCAGGGAGTCTCAGTTTTCTTATACAAACTCTTCATCATGAACAGAGACAGCTGAGCTGGGCCCATAATGAAAGGGTCTGAAGTCAGATTCCTTTTGCAGAAAGGAGCAATCTGCTACTCATTTGGGATTTATTTGTGGAGCAATATATTGCTGCCCAGTGGTGGGGGAGGGATGTGGGAGATGTGTTATCATTTCAGCTCTTATAAAAGAAAAATGAAAGGCATTAGTTTGAGAAAAAAAGTTGTTATTAGCAAGAAGAATAAAGATTGCAAGAAAAAAAAAATGAAAGAAAATGCATTATAGTATTGTTTTTAAGTATTCACTTCTATGAACTAAAGCTACTGTTCTTTTTTATTGACTGAAGGTGCTTCACATTAATATTGGAAACCTCTATATGGAATCTACTATGTTTAAATTATTTCTTGCTCTGCCTGTGATATTAATGGTGTGATTACCCTTGAAAGAGTATTACCTTTGGTGATTTATGCAAAACTCAGCCAGTCCTATGACTATCCATTTGAATTAAAGCAAGCAATGGAGGAAGTATGCTGCTATCATGTAAGCTGTAGATCATGATTATTTTCAGCAGTTGGTGTGGTCAGTGTACTTAAAGCATTGCCTTTGGTCAGTGTTCTGGAACCCTTCCTTTCCTTGAGCAGCAAATCACTAAGGGAGAAGAAACATCAAGATTTAGTTCCACAGTCTTAGATTTAGGACTATAATAATCCCATAACGTAATATGTTTCATCTGCTGCACTTTGTTTAGATTCAGCATTTAAGGCTGATGCTTTTATAGTTTACTGTTAATGGCTGAGCTGGCCAGAAAGAGTGTTTAATAGGTACAATTTTCTGATTGTGTTAAGCTCTATATGATCCACCTCCTTTGCACTCCTGGATTTAATCACAGAGCATTTGTACCCACTGAAACTGAGTATATTGGGTTTGTGTGGCAAGGTTTCAGTAGTGGAGGAGCTACAGGGGTGGCTTCTGTAAGAAGCAGCTAAAAGGTTCCCTTATGTCTAATAGAGCCAGTGCTGGCCAGATCCACAACAGACCTGCCGCTGGCTGAGGCTGAGCCCATCAATGATGGCGGTAACACCTCTGTGATAAAATATTTAAGAAGGGGGGAAAAAAAACTCTAAAACAGACACTGAAGCAGGAGAGAGGAATGAGAATATGTGAGAGAAACAACTATGAAGACATCAAGATTAGTGAAGAAGAAGGGAAGAAGGTGCCAGAGCAGAGATTGCCCTGCACCCTGTGGTGAAGACCATTGTATGGTGGGTTGACCCCCTGAAGACCATGGACATTAATAGTGGAGCAAATATCCACCTGCAGCCTGTGGAGGGCCCCATGCCAGAGCAAGTGGATGCCCAAAGGAGGTAGGGACCCTGTGGGAAGCCCAAGCCAGACCAGGCTCCTGGCAGGACCTGTGGTCCCATGGAAAGAGTAGCCCACGCTGGAGCAGTTTTGCTGGCAAGCAGGACTTGTGACCCCATGGGGAACCCATCCTGGAGCAGTCTGTTCCTGAAGAACTGCACCCCATGGAAAAGACCCACACTGGAGGAGTTCATGAAGAACTGTATCCCATGGAGAGGACTTCTGTTGGAGGACTGTCTCCCATGGGAGGGACCGCCCCCTGAGGAGGAAGGAATGGCAGAAACAATATGTGATGAACTGACTGCAACCCCATCCCCTGTATCCCTGTGCTGCTGAGGGAGAGGAGGTAGAGAAAATCAGAAGTGAAGTTAAGCCTAGGAAGAAGGGAGGGGTGGGGGGAAGGTGTTTAAAGATTTGGCTTTATTTCTTATTACCTTACTTTACTTTGATTGGTAATAAATTAAACTTATTTCCCTAAGTTGAGTCTCTTTTGCCCATGATGGTAATTGGTGAGTGATGTTCCCATCCTTATCTCAACCAACAAGCCTTTTGATATATGTTCTCCCCGTTGTCTTGTTGAGGAGTGGGAGTGTTAGAGAAGCTTTGGTGGGCACCTGGCACGCAGCCAAGGTCAGCCCACCACACCGAGTTACTGCAGATGCTCAATAGACTCATTGAACTCAATGACTTAAGCTATCTGGAGGTCAGAGTGTGTTGTGGTGAATCCCAAGGATCTTGTTTCTCTAACCACTAATTTGGCTATGGACGTTTTAAATCTCCACTAGAGTTGGCAGTTCTTTCCTAAACCCATTCCAGAGCCTGTCAGAGCTTGCTTTCCTGGTCAGCAAGAGGCCATTCTGCTTTCCTGGACAAAGAGAGGCCAGACTGTGATGCCCAATCTTAGCAGCAGCTTTCCTTTAGTCTATCCAAAATAACAGCTAGTTCACTGTCTTAAACCATGAGCACTGAATCTTTGCTCTGATCTGCCTTGTTAGGGAGCCTGTGTGATCCCCTGAACTGGACCATTTTTGGGAGAGAGGCAGAGGCTGTGGAGGCAGCAGCTGGTTAAATGAAGAATGCTTACAGTAACATATGTTCAGGAACACATTTTGCAATCAGAGAGAATAAAGGTGCTTCAGTTTCTGGCTTCTGGATATGGACAAGGGTGTTGACTCAGCCCTTCTTAGTGTTACTTTTTGACTAGGTCTACACAGTGTCCTGCTCAGTGTGAGGTTTTGTGTTCCCAGACACCACTAAGGGTATGAATGGGGTGTGCTATGTTTGCCTTTCAGCTTCCACTCTGGGACCAAAGCGTCCACTCCGTGCCTTTTCTCTCCTACACCTTCTCTTTTCACTAGAGAAAATTTCTTATATTTCACAATGTTTACAAAAGCACCTCCTCATTTCCTGTACTGACAGGAAAATTAGATGAGGTAATCTAGAAAAAACTGTCTAAAGACACAATACAAAAAAGACAGGGCATGAGGTATATATGTAAAGAGAACATAGAAAACTACTGGTTTAACCACTACTACCATTACTTAAAGTGGTGTTGCTGAAACACTGAAGAAGTTGTCCCAGTTATCTGGAGTTAGAATTACAGTCTTACATGGAAACATCCACATGTCTGTAGACCAGTGTGTAAACTGAGGAACATATCTGCTGATTGCTCCTGAAGAGAAGTTTTAGCTCTCTTTGAAAGCACCTGGATGTCTGCTTGCTGTGCTCCATTCAAACAAGTACGTGAAGTCATCTAAAATATTCTGCTTTTCTGCTTGATCATGATTACAGAGTTTTTTATTATATGTTTTCCTTGCCAGAGCTGTAAATTATCATCCTCCTCTGTATACAACACTTACTGCAGGCAGGAACCACAAGGAACAACTTATCACCTTGTCATTAGGCATATTATGGCTATCCAGAGACCATTCTACAGGCACAGTGACCAGACCCAGAGGGTGTGCTACACCAGCTGGGAGTGTGTAGTTTGGCACCCTCTCCTCTTCATTGGTAAGAAACATCAAACATCCTTTTCCATCTGCATTGAAGGTGATAGCACCTACCTCCTGCTGGCTGAGATCACACAGTATTTGCCGTAACGAGTTGAATGTTTTCAGCACCAACTCTTTAATGAAGGAACATACATACTCTTGAGTTGCTGTCATCAAGACAGGTACCCTCAGTGTTGACACTGAGAGCATCCCAAGAGCTGTCAGAATAGCTGCAATTTGAATCACAGCTTCTGTAAACTTTTTCTTTTGGCACAGAAAGAGAGGAGCCTCTGGGTCATTCTCCTCCAGCCTCACACCACTGTGGGTGGTAGGCACAATTAGAAAGCGAGGGGATGTTCTCAGTGCAGCTTGTGGTTTACCACATAAAGGCAGGCTGCACTACACTCTGAAAGGCAAGTGGCCAGTCCTTGAATCCTTCCCCATTGTACTGGCTCTGGCTTAGCCTCACACAGCTGGAGTAGTGATCTCTACCAACCTGGCCCAGCAGGGTGACCATGCCAGGCTACTGCTGTGGGCCATGAGTACAGTCTACCTGTTCTGGACCCCATAAAAAAAGGGCAAGGAGGAAGAGCATGCACAGACATTGAACAGCTTCCACAGTTTACTAGAACACATTTTATTTCAATGAAGCCTTTTATTTATAATGGAAAAGGCCTTTAAAAGAAAAAAAAAAAAGCAATCAACAACAAAATGTTATGTTTGTGGTTTCAATCTAATCCCTTCCAAAACAGCCACCCAGAGCACCTACTGATTCCTCTCCTCATACAACTCATACCATGGGTTTTACACTAGATGTGAACCAGTAGCTAGTGGTGTCCTCCTGGACATGGGCCAAAATTTGAGGTTATTGCTGCTAAAGCCACTTTATATACACTCTATGTTCTCTAGGGCTCTCTGGCCTTACTGTTGTTTACTGCTTTGAGGTCCAGGACTGAGGGAAGTCTGAAAGCAGATGCTGTTGATGGCATTCTGTCAGAAACAGCTTTTAACAGTGTACAGACAAGGGTAAAAACGTGTCTGTGAAGAGAGAAGAGGATGAGTGGTGTAAGGGCTGGAGAGATCACAAGGGTACCTTTGGAGATGTCTGTGTGGGCAGGGAGTTCTGGTTTGAAACCACACACACACTTCCGATCAGTTCATACAAATAAGCAGCACGTGTGCTCCAGATGACAACTTCCAAACATGCAACAGTTTGCAAGCAGATGAGGATGGGGAATGAAACCCAGTTGTGCCCCAACAGGACAACATATATGTACCTTCAGAGTCTTATGCTTGAAAATGTAAGTTTTAAAGGGGTGAAATAATTTTAAGTAGTTTTTCTATTTAAAAGCCAGTAGGGTAGAATTAAAAGTCCTACCAAAGGAAGGGGAGTGACAAAAGTCTTCTTGGCCCATATGAACCTAAAAACTCATCAAAGAAGGCTAAATGTGAGTAAATACTCATCAATACATGAAGTATTATTTTACCAGCTGTCAGACTGATTCCTGAAATATGTCTTTCAAGTCTAATCATGTATAAAACATATTATACATTAGTACATTAGTGGGTGTATGTGTATATATGTACAAATAAAATATTTCAAAATTTTATGTATGTTCATGTATAATATATGAATTAAGGATAATTTGTTTTCCCATTGCATTTCCCATCTCCCATTATTTTAAGATCCCGGTTATCATATTATTGCTTAAAAAAACGTAAGACCATCTTTCAAATACAGAACACATTTTTTCTTAATTTGAATGATGTGACATGCAAAAACTTTAAACTGAATTTAATTAATCTACCCTATTACATGGGATAGATATACAGCCTTAGGAATGAAACATATCTTGCGAATTCCAACATTTTTGTATTACATACGTGCAGTGGCCAATCTGGTTCCTCTGCAATTTGAACACTAAAAATGTGAATGGGGATACCAGTAAAAAAAGCAGTAGTTCCTTATATACAGTGGAGGAAAACTCAGATGATGCTAACATGATTTCAGAATAAGGATCACTGGTTAAGAAAACTGAAATTTCATTTCAAACTACCTTTTTTCTTTCAGACTTGCATGTTCTCATTTTAAGGCTTTACTTTCAACAGTTTACAATCAGCATTTGAAACACTTTGTACTTTATCTTATTTCTTAAGAGGAAAAAAAAAGGCTGATGATGGAATGACTAACAATGGGATTCATTAACATTCCTAAGAGATTATTGCAGAATTACAAGACATCCAATGCTTTCAATCTGTGTGCAGTACCTCTATACATGATAGCTTACTACAATTATGTCAACAAGTCAATGAGAAACATTAGGCTATAGCAGAAAGTGTGGTTGAAGAATAATCCAAGAATATGGAAATAATTCCAGGAAGAAAAGGCCCCTGAGGAGATTGCTAAAACCCTGAATAAGCTTTTCACTGAGGGTATGTTACCCAAATGACAGTACAGGAGGAAGCTTTCAGGTCTAACCAGTTTCATCATAAGACACTGAGACTCAAGCGGTACCAGAGCCTCTTTTTATGCCTGGTAGCAGAGGCACAGCACCCATTTCTTTAGTATAATGTCCTAAGAAATGTAATGCATTTACACATCACCTGCCGACTACAGGCATACAAATACTATTGTCCTTCTTTCAGTTAGGCTTAAGAGCTTCTCAGAAATGCTTGTGCACCTTAGCAGGCCTCTGAGGTAACTATGCTTTACTGTACCACACTACCACTTTAACAACTTCCCTTCAGTCAGGTCTGATCTTAGTTCAGATCAATTTGGGAATCAGGGTCTTTATCCAAATATGTCATGTGTCCCAAAAGCCATCTAATAAGAAAAAACAGTCATGCAAATATGAAATAACCAGTAAGGAAGCAGGGATATTATCACAGTCCATAGCTATTTAAGAGGCAGGGTGAACAAGACTAAGACTGAATGGAGCTAATTGTGTTTGCTATCTGTGGACCTTCATTACCAAGAACAATATAGACAAAATAAAGAGAGTGGAAGCTCTTGGCTTACTCAGCAAAGTTTTGTTGTTCTGCACATCCTGCTGGTCTCTTCTCCAGATTTCCTTTTTCTGGAATGTATGCATCTTAGTGTCCTTATTCACATTTCCTGGGGACCCTTCACATTTCATAGAGACTTAGCACTCCAGTCAGATTGCTGAGACAAACCTTTGCTGACAGCTGCTTGCATAAGCAAGAAGTCAAACAGAATATGTTTTGATCCATCGTTTGATCAGACAATGGTTTCCAAAGGTCACCCTGTGTTAGAATCCTTGTTCAGCTACAACCTTCAAAATCTAAGTGGTCTACATGTCTAATTAGAATTCCTAGACTGGAGCCCTTCAGAAGAAGTATGGTAACCTTCCACATAATTATTTAAAACCACAAGAAATCTTGGGGTACATGCCCCGAATCTTCAGCTGAATGTGAGGAGGCAAACTCAGCCGCTCCCATTCACAGATATACACCCATTTCCCAATGTTTTTGGCAGCTCAATGCCTTCTAAAGGAGTCACCCTATCAGTCCCCTTTCCTAGGCTTTGTCTTTTAGAAAGATACTCCCTCCAGCAACCATCACCAGGTCATCTAAAAGAAACTTAAACCCATTTACCGACTTGGATATAAGTAACCAAGAACATCATGGGGATAATAGCTAAAAGACAATCCAATCCATAACAGAGCAATTCAGATCTTGGAGAGACTCTAGGAATCTCTTTCCAACAACTGAAATATAAAATGACCCAAACTCTCCTGCCAAGGCACTTCTTCATTTTCCAAAATTCGCTGCACTTCAACAGCTTTAATGAACCTGTAACTCAAAGATCGTTAACCTACTTCCTCTGCCTTTCTGCAGGGAATTAATAGAAGGGTGTCTTCCAATATCTTACACGTGTGTTTTTTCAATGGCTTAAAAAGATTTCCTCTACAACATCTACTAAAATAAGGTTTCACTCCTCAGCTGAGGCTCTTTTTGCCAGATGATAGCTCAGAATGACTTTTTTTGTTTTTATGGTTTAATATGTAGGCATCTCTGAAAACTATAGGTTTAGTGCCAACAATAGATTGACTTTTAATGAGAATAGCATTTACCAATGTCCCAGTAATTCACTTATCACATACTATCGTTAATGTACCAGTAATTGTAAATTGCTGCTGCCTACAGAAGCCCTGCTCACAGGGTCCTGTGAAGTCAGCAACTTTGCCTTTATGTAGACTGTAGCATCTTGCTTGGCTAGTGAATCTAATGTGTCATTTATTTTTACTGCCTCATTTGTACATTGTTCCCATTTCTTTCAGAGGCTATATTCTGCTTTCCATGACCAAGTTATCCATCTTTATAAAGGGATAAGAATCCTTTTAAAGAGGATGAGTGCCAAATGCTGTAGTTTATTGAGGCTGAAATACAAGCTGCCACACTGTATTCTGAAAAGCAAACAAAAGAACAAATTGAAGAGCTGTAAGATTCCAAAAGAGCTGTTTGACAGATAAAACATTCCTCTGTATCAGAACCACCGGGATTATTAAATGTAAATGCACATGGCTTCATTCCCGCAATCACAATTAGAAATTCCTTTTCTGAACTGTATACAGCGTAAAACATACACAAGATCCCCGGTGTCTCAGTTCACTGCTTAGGTGCTGTAATAATTAACCAAAAACGGAAAGAGGAAAAATTATCACTACATAGTTCATGAGAAAGACTGTGCAAACACAATTTCAGTTTTTAAAGTATGTCAGGAAAAAGAATAATGTAAAGTCTTCTGAACAGCCATGGATAAATGTGCTTGCCATGTCTTTGTATTTCATCAATCAGGAATGAAGCCGGATTTTTTTAAATACTGAGGCTCAAAGACAAAGCTCTGGGAAGAGCAGGAAAATACAGTATTCTGCCGTTTCCAGTGATCTTTCAGTGCCCATAAGAGATTTTTTTCAATATCTTTTGCAAAATTAACTTTATTAACCAATTAGCAACAACAGTAATACAGAGATGACCAATCATAAGATGAAAATTCTGTAAATGTGCAGGTGATAATTGCATAAAACTCTCAGCAAACAGCCAATTACTTTTATCCTTTCTCCTCAAAGAGAAATAATACAAAACTTAAATAATAACAGTGTGTTTTTGATGTATTTACTCATGTAAGGGTTGCATCTACAGCCTGGAAGCAAGTAGTAGGTAGAATTAAATTAGCATTTCTTTCAGGACAGCCTTACTTGGCCTCAATCTAGGTTTGGAGGGCAAAAACTGGAGGTGAAAACAGAACCTTTACAGAGAAGATATAGTAATTTGTGAACAGAAAAGTGGGTCAAATCTGCTGCATAAATTATTCATAATGAATTGTTCGTTCAGATTTATATTGGAGAGATTTGAAAACACACTGAAATTGAGATCAGAATTGCTGTAAAGGTAAAATTACTTTGGCATACTACCAAGAACAGCTATTGTATTTTACTTTATGAAATATCGAGTTGACATTTATTTATTCATTAGGGTTACCTGCATTACAGAACAACCCATCCATTGAGGAAACCTTAAGCACAAAATGCCACAAAGAGAATGTGCATTGCATTAACGGCTAGCATTTAAGGAGAATGAACATGAGAGAAAACTTGACTAAAAATATCCACTAGTACTAGAAAATCACATTGCAGGCTTGAGCCTCCTCAGTAATAGGGTACAGGGCAGTTTGGCAGGCGCAGAAGCTGAATGCAGGATGCATCTGTCTTTAGGACTGATTCATCCTTTCTGCTGGCACAGCCTTTTTCCCCAGCATGCAAACATTTAATCCAGCCCCCTGAGGATGTTTATGCTGATAAATAAAACAGGCTCTGTTGTGACCTTGCTAACTAGCTGTCTCCCATTCACATACACCCTAAGTCGTACTAGCCATGGGCATGGTGGGCACAAACCTGCTGGGGCCATAAGGTCCAGATGTGTGCTCCTGCTCTATTTAGGGGTATGGCTGTGGAAGAGGTAAGGAGGTATCCACCAGCTCCTGCCTTCACTTGCCTGTCCACACCCCCTGATGAAGACCTGCCAGAGAGGAGACCCAGGACAAGCCTCTTGGATACCTGATCAGAGCAGTCTCCACAGCCCAACCATTCAGGCAAAGACTGAGCACAAAAGCCCTGCAGAAGCATCCAGCCATAGGAACTCATCCTCAGCAATGTCTTTCTGGATCCCAACAGGGAAGCACAAATTTGGATAAGATGTACTTTTTCTGAGAGAGCTGCTTTATTTTTCCTAATTTATTTTTGGCAACTGCTTTGGTTTAACAGCCATGTCATGGGGAATTCTCCTTCTCTTGAGATAGATTTGTCCTTGACAGAACTTCACTGATTGGAACAGTTACATCAGGGATGAATTTGGCAAATTATCTTTTCAATTTGGGTAAACATCACTTAGCTGCTTTAGCATCATTTGCTCAGATAATCAATACACACAGCAGACATGCGGAAATGAAGGCAAATCCATTGCACAGCTCCACTGGACACAGCTGAGGATATATATTCTGTAATACTTGGGCAAGATTACAGAAATGCTACAACTAGAAAATGCATAGCATGTCTCTCTCAGTAAAGGACTGTTCCTGGCATTGATCACGTATATGCCCAACATAACACTTTCTAAATGCTCCTAACTTCCACTCTTGTTTTTCCAGTACAATTGGTACAAAAGAGAAGTATCTTTGGTACTTAATAGTGTGCAGGATTACACAGCATTAGAAAAATGACCTTTTTATTCTTCTCCACAAGTTACATAAAGTGCTTGTAAAACATGCTGAGCACTGCTCTCTGGGCTGCTGAGTGGCAGAGAAATTATAGCATCTGAAAGGAAAAGGTACAGGTTAGATAACTATTTTAAGAGGACTTTTTTCAGCCTTTTCTAGCAGCAGTTGGCATTTTATTTATTGTGCGTTTGGAAAAAGTGGTACATTGAATCTTCTTCACTTCATGCATCAACTGAGAGGAGAGATTCTGCTTGAGGAACATGTTCTGTTTTGTAAATGTTAAAAATTTGCAGAAGATTTTTGCCTATCCTCTCAAAGTACTGCAGCTACCATCCAGACTGAGCTATTTTTTAGAAATTCTACCTGCCTTTATATCCCCTGGCCACACATGGCTCAGGTCAGAGTGGTCACCTTCCCTGGCCTTGGATGATATCTGGGCCTCTCCTGAAGGATGGCACCCCTGTGCCCAGCTGTCCTGGGATCAATGCTGAACAACTTCCCCTCTCCGCTCTCTCTCTTGCTGTAGTAACCAAGGTAACCTTATTTAAAAACCCTAATCTGTTAGAGCTGACACCTGCAGAAACACATGAGGGTAGATGCAAATTATACACTGATGTGTCTGGAAGGTCCAAACCTATATAAGGCAAAGCTAGATCACAACAGACAGGCAAACCTGTGGCTAAAAGGGCTGAAATCAGCACAAAGTCCTACCTACGATCACTGTCAAAAAGGGATCTTACCCTCTAGCAGTATCTAGGACCTCCGCATGAGAGCCTGGGATGTAGATATTCCAAGTTATCACTAAGAAAAAGTTGCTGATGGCTAACAGCTCTTATTTGCTCAACCACATGCTTCTCCTTTGAAAGTTTGGCCCAGAATGGAGGTTAAAAAAGAAGCATAGAAGTCACAGGGCAGACTTACAACCAACTAAATAGCCTCTTGCTCCTTTTACTCATGGGAACAGTCAGGGAAATAAATCGTGTGTTGTCTGACGTCGATGTGGGCAGACATGCAATGAATAGTCACAACTAGGTTATCCTCTCAGCAGAAGAACAGCACTATCAGCATCTTACCTTCCTCATGTCATAATCTGCAACATACTCCTGGCCACTCACTTCTGCCTGCTAATGCTGCTCTGGCTGTGCAAGCCACCCAGGCATTTGGATTGGAGTCCAGTGTTATGTCACCAAAGAGAATGCAAGTGTTGCGCTGAACCTGGGTCTTACCTCACAGTCTCCCCATCTTCATGGATAAGAAGTAGGTGAGAGGGAAGTTAGTAACACTTCCCCCTGGGAGTTTTCCTTCCCCATCACCTCCCGTCTTGTTTAAAATCTCACATGAATTGTCCCAAGATAATAGCATTTCTCAAGGAATATAGCCCTTGAAAAAATAAGCTCCTGCTTATTGAAATAACGAGACATCTTCTTGTCAAAAAAATGAAGAGCCCCATACTCTGACCCTGGAGTGACCTTTGAGAATTCTGTTTCCTCCCTGTCTTCTCAATGCCTTTTCATTATTTTTTCTCCTTTATTAATTTTTCCTTGTAGACAGCTGCTTGTCCAGCAACCCAGATAAGCCAGTATACCAGCAATTTTGACAGAAATGGTGAAAGGGGAAATGGATCAGTAACAGGGCTTAGCAGACAGTTACGGGTGACAGATTGCTGCAGCAAGGTGGTCCATGCTATAATCTGAGTACTGCATCAGCTTGTGGAGTGCATCCTCTGGGCACACATAAGTGGGGCAGTAGGTCACGGGACTGGTGATGGATACAGCTTTGTACAACCCCTCCTATTCCAGTACTATAATCGCACAGGATGAGATACTGCTTACTCCCTTTCATATTCTTACTTACATTGGAAAGGTCCAATTGTCAGCACCCTCATGACCCAATGTCCCAATTACTATGGCTTTCAAGGCGTGTACTTCAGGCACCAAAAGTCTTAATTTAGTGCATGGTTCACAGCCTTCTCTGTTACCACAAGAAATTGTTAGAAACCACAATCAGATCCATACTCTTTGTTCAGGTGCTGCAAGTTTGCTGCAGTACACTTGCATCACCATAGTACAGAAGTAGCAACCTGAAGAGCAGAGAGGGGAGGCTCTGTCCACACCAGCCCTACCCAGCCTAGGACCTCATGAGGGAACGGCTTTCTATTCCACCACTAAATAGGACGAGTAAAATGGAAAAGAAAAGAAAAAGAAAAGACTAAGGATGCTATTTTATTGTTGTCAAATTTAGTTTGCACCATAATTTTATTTGCATTTGATTCACACACACAATAAAGGGGAAGATATAACATCAGAGGCAAGTGCGATGTGACAGACGTATTCATCTCATGAAACAACCACCTGCATCAAGTGACTGGGGCAAGAAATAACAGTCTCTTCGTAGCGCTTTGGTGTGTCACACACCTATTACAAATTACATCACAGCATTCCATAAAGAGCCATTGAAATATTTATTTGAACCACAAATCTTGTTTTTTTGCAATATAAATACAATCTAAGTTGAACTCAAAGGTTATTTCCTAATATTTTTCTTTCTGTATTGGATCCAGTATTCTTAATATAACAAATCTCTCTCAGCCAGAGGTAGTATTTAATGTGTTAATAATTTTAATTGTTACCACTGAATGTTCATTCATTTTCTATGACCTGTATTTGAAACTTGGATGTTGTTCTTATCCAAACTGCAAGATGCTGGCCACAAAAATGTGTGCAAATGCGATTTGATTTGATTTACTAACCAAGGAAGAACCCACAATTTCATTAAGAAATAGCTGAGGAAGGCAAGCTTTCTTCATTAATAAAAACAATTAACGAGTTGCCCAGCTGTGTTACAAAGGAGTCTGCTACTTCTAGGCTGGCATCCAGGCAGACTAATAATCCAGTGCTAATTGGGATATACTAGGCAAGACCTTCCGCTTTTGGTTCTTGTTTATACTGATCTCCATTCACAAGCAGATTCGTTTCCATTTTTAATTTAAAATTAAAATAAAAGCTTGATTCATTCTGAAGCATCAGACATTCAAATCCTTGTGAAATGAATGTTTCTGAGGACTCCAAGGAAGGTTTGTCAAGGAAGAGTTCAGCCTCATGCTGCCGGTGGGGCTGTCAAGAAAGCAAACACGAGCAGAGGAAGTGGGCTGTAATTCCTGCTTCTCCATCCTTGCTCTCCCAACAAATGAGGCAAGAAAATAATAGCATTGCTCACAGCAAGGAACAGTAAGTAGAGCTAAGGGACCTGATCCTGCAGTAGCTGTGGAGCCAGACTGCTTGCACATTCTCCAGGGAAGCATTTCGACTTGCTAAGGCCCTGGGCCTCTATCCTCCCATCTTAATGGTCCACTGCCTACAACAAGAAAGGTATTGATGCTGAATGCTTTCCCACCAAGTAAAACTCCCCCTCAGTAACTACTTCTTGTAATCCCTGAGTGAGCTTCCCATCTTAAAAAAACCCCAAAGCAACAGAACAAACAACACAAAAACCCAAGAGCAAATCAAAAGCAAATCAGAAAAACAAGAACAACAGACATACACACAAAATTCAAAGTCCTAGGTTATAGTCTTAGTCCTACCTATTAAGAGTTACCGTCACTCCACAGCCATTTATGTGGCACACCTGCTTCTTTTCATACCCAGAAAGCTTCTCCACACTGACCATTTGGATTTGAGTCAGCTGCTACTGTGAGGCAATCGGATTCCCTAGAACCCTAACTGCAGACACAGTGCCCAGACTGGTTTGGTGCCCTCTGCCTTACTCCAGCTACTTGCTCCGGTCTGCATTCTCAGAGCATGTCCAACAGACTTCAGGAAAACCTGGATCATCCCAAAATACCACCACTTAGCTTGAAACTATTATATTATCTAACTTGAAGCCATCTAATTTATTTGCTTGACTCTAGTTTTCAGTCTAGATGATTAAGTAAGCCTTTCACTCATCTTTGGGAAACTGAAGTATGAAGCTTCAGATTCCTATAAGTTCTTAGGTGGTTTATGGAACAGATTATTTCTAGTGGGAGGTTCAGAAATATGTCCTTTCTTGACTTACCTCCTACTTATAGAGGCATCTGTATCCTTCTCTGATGATCCACACAACAAACAGGATCACACAGCAAGTCAGGAAAAGAGGTGCTACAGGTCAAGGTGTTCCCTTGAAGCAGTGCAGACATAATACAACTTACTCTAAGTCAATTAACTCAAACTGAGTGTAAGACAGTAAAAAGAAAATATCATATCAACTCTGGCATAATTTTCCACTTCTGACTTGTAAATTATTGGCTGTACTCCATCAGACAACACCCATGCTTTCATGTGAGGCATTCTTTCAATTGGCAAATGAACTGCCTGGGGCAAACAAACAAAATTACCCCTTGCTTAGTGAAATCATATTTGCCAAGCCACACAACTGAGTAAATATCCTAACATTTGTCATACCTAAATGTATCACAATGTAAATATTATATAAAGAATGTAAATATCCCTTGAAGGTGCCCCATAAATAAAATGATAGCAAAATTAGCTTATTTGCTCAGGTACTACATGTATAGTGTGGTAGTCATCAATCTGTACAGTAAAATTCAAGCAAAAAGCAATATAATCAATCAAATCTGAAGCTTTCCTGCAAATGGAGGGAAAATTGCCTTGTAGATGATATACAGTACAGCACAACTGCATGACCATTGACTTTTAATCAGCTGGGACACAGGCAAAGCCCCACCAATCATGAAGAATTTTCCTGTTACTAGTGGGAATTTTTTAAAGATTTATTATTTTGCATGTGTCTGATCACAGTGTTTCAATGCATGGTTTCTGTTTGAGATATTTTTTGTTTAATGGCTTTAGTTTTACACAATCTGCCCATGCAGCTGTGTAACTGTGCTCAACACTTGTGAATTACTTTCAAGGTCACTTTTAATGAGCAAAAATATTTTATTCATTGTCTTTATTTATAGAATAAAGCATGTTATACCATAGCTGGTGAAATATATATATTAAAATGGAAATTCTAAAGGGCTGTCTCTGACCTTCATAGATTTAGGTCAAACATAGCTATGAAAGTTAGCAACTTCATCTCCAAGAAAAAAATTTAGATCTATTGAAGACAGAACTAAAGATAGATAGATAGAACTGGAGATATCAAGGCTTCGTATTTCACCGCGCTCATATGGCAAATTGGATTACAATTGCAGAAATACACCTTCAAATGGCAAACATGGTGGAGAAAAACTAATGTGATCTGGCATAGGGAAGAAGCCCTTATGAGATAGTTCTATTTATATACATTTTCCTCAATGTAATTACTCAGGCACAACCTCTGCATATAATGAAAGACAGTACTTTTCCTATTTGTCGATATTATGGATGCCACAAACCATTACCGATCCTCCCAAACAGCCCTGCTGGGTACATGGCCAATTGATTTGTACTGGAAGGCACAATGACTGCTTTTGAGGTTTTAGTCAAGAAAGTCAAATTCTTTCTCCTACTCAAAGGGCAGATATGAAGGAGGCACCTGGGACAATGTCTCCTCTGCACTTTGAGATCAGTTCCCATGTTCAGGGGCATAACTCCTTTGCTCTCCACAAATTCCTGGCCTTTGCCATTACTGACTACACGGGCCAAATAGTCCCATTTGATGGTCCCTTTTGTTTTCACTACTGTTCCAGGGCCATGGACAAAGCCTTTGGCTGTGCTAGGCAAAGCTTCTCAGAAGGGCTGTTACGGCATGGGGATATGAAACTCTTCTTATTGCCTAACAGAGCAAGCCTTATACCGTGCTGACAGCAGGAAGTGGTCTTACCTAGTGGCTCTGGGCACACCATGCCATCTATCTCCTAGTGCCCAGGGCTGTGCTGAAAGGGACCCAGTCTCATTTGGGGGGATTTGCTATTAGAACCACAGCCTAACCTTGAGTTTCCTGTAAATCTCACCTGCCTGAACTACAGCAGGTACAGCAGTGCAGCTCAGGATGCATCCCTGACACTGTGCCCTACGTCCTTCTCTCCGTGACAGCCCAGTGAGCTCAACACTGAGAAGGGGGATGCAGTCTCCCTATGCTTTCATGGTGATGGGATGCTGAGAGCTGGATGAGGGAGCAGCTCACCTTCATCCTGGAAGTGTCTGCTATGAGTTGCAGGTGACTTTTCACAGGGCTAGCTGATAGTGTACATATAGCATGCTCCTTGAATGCTTTATCCTCTGCCCACTCTGCCCAATCATTACACAAAGACTGTCTTTTACAGCACGACTATACATGGCCTAGATTGATGGAGTCTTGATCTCAGCTAGGGTCTCCAAACTCTACCACAGTTCAAATACAATAAATGACTCAATAACAGGATTTGTGGGCTTCTGACAGCTTATTCTTTGGAAAACAAACCTGGGAAATGCCCATGCAACTCAGTGAGTGACTGGGAGGTTGTATTTCTCTTTGTAAGTAGGAGAAAAGCAAACCCTGTTACACTCTTTCATGGTCTGGAATGTGGAAAGAGCTAATACATAGGACAGCATAATAACATGCCAGTAAAATTAAAGCACAGATCACAGCTGGAAAAAGCATGCATTTGTTCACATTCTGGAGGCACTTTCTATAGTGCTAGAAAGATGATAGTTTTATGGTCTTTAAGTAATAGGTTAACTAACGTGTTTTAGCTTGTACTTCAAGTAAGTTTAATAGTAAAAGAGGAGAATCATGAGTCTCTACCTATTTTATAGCTGAAGAGCATCAATCATATATAATTTTGAAACTTTTTTTTTTCAAATGAAATGCAGCTTAAATCACTGCAATAAGAAGTTGGCATCTTTTCACAGAGGCACTGGTATAATTTTATTAGATAACAATGTGTGTTACAAAATGAAATGTTAAAATTACACAGACTGGTAGGTAAAGCATTTACCAGAAATCTATCTGGCAAAAAGGGCATGATTTGTTTAAAACACTGCCTGAACAGATGTAACAAACACAAAATGATGTATCTTCAGCCCACCTTTAATGCTCTACTTCAGCTTAATTAATTTTCTTCACCTTCTTATGTAAAACTTAGTGTCTGTGAAAATACTGCTGTGGTACAGTGGATTGAAGAGATCAGATCTTCATCTTCTCTAAGCCGCCCTGCCACTGTGATTCAGAAAAAAGGCAGAGCCTCATTCACAGTACCTTAGCTGCAGGGAGTGGGGGTGTCCCAAGAAAAGACAGCATAGTATAGCTGCAGAGGATAGAACAGGACAGGTCAGGAAGCAGAGGGCAAAGATGACAATCATTTTTCTGCCATGCTGTGTAAACTGAGGCAACCATAGACCTGTCCTTTCTATAAATACCAGCTATTACTTTTACTAGTGCAGCTGATAGCAGCCCAGGCTTGCAGGCATCCACACTCAATACCGAGTTACACTGTCAAAACTGAAGACACTAAGTCTTGGTTTACGTTCCCCAGTAGCCTCAGCTCTGGTAGCAGTATATTTCCCTGGGCTGATGTCTAGATGGACATCCCACTACCAGGGCAAGCCCATCCTCATGTATGAGTTAGAAAAAAAAAAAAAGGGGGGGGGGGGGATCTTTCCACACTTTGTTCCCCACTTGACTAATTTGAATTTGACAGGCACAAGCAGTAACACCTGGTGAAGAAGGAGCTGTATGCCAACTGCTGATTTCCCTGTTATTTTCTTTCTCCTGGCATAGCAGTACCAGTTCCAACACTGCCTAAGTCTTTCTGCAGAGTGTTTGGGACAAAATGAGACCTATGATACTTGAAGCTGTCTTAAGCCTTGTCTGGACAGCTGGCATCCTTAAAAGAGATCAATCAAGCCAGGTTCACCACCACTTGTAACAATAATGTCTCTTAGCAGTACTTTTACAGTAGACACTACATGATCTGCTATCTCCCTTCCTTAAACTCTCAAGTTGTACAAATAAGCCTTGCCCTTATGCAGCAGATGGGAAAATAGAGCAGCTCTCTGAAGGAAGAGGCCCAGATCACAGCCTGAGTGACTTCGTATTTTTATGAAGATCTTAATCGGAAAAGTGCACAGTATTTATCTTACTTATCTTTGAGGTCTGCCAACCACTTCACTGCAGCATGCTGCTGGATTTATCAGGGCCATGGCAGGATGCAGTTGAGATGCGCTGCCCCCATACACCTAAAAGCCTGACTTTCACAGGGAAGAAGAAGAAATAGATAAGGGAGGACACTTCATCTTCTCAAGAGTTCAAATCTAGATTTGCAAAAGAAAGGAGTCTAGGAATGCATGCTAGATAACAAGCAGAAGGTCAGACAGGTGCACAGCTTCTGAGACAGCAAACAAAGGCAGTACAGTCCTTATGGAGACAAATATCCATTTAGGATATTGCACCAGCTCATATGAAAGGTACATGGAAAACATACTCTTTTAAAATTCCCCCCAGCCAAAAAACACCTCAGGCTGCCCGCAGAGCCATGGTTTGCTCAGTACAGGCACACTTTTCTTTCTTTCCCCCCACCACACTATAATATTTTTCTTCTTTGCTTCACAGCTTGTTGTGTAGAGGAATATCAACCCCTGGTTTAAGTAAGTCTCTGTGTGACACACCTCTGAAGATGTACCCTGCACACCTGACCTGGTTTTTCACTCCGTTCTGGACGAATGTTATTAGCTACTTCTAGACAAGGTGCTGGACTATACAAACCTTTCACAAGCTCTCCTGACCTCAGAATAAATTTCAGCTCATTGTGATGCAGGGCAGTTGTAAGATTTTCATGATGTCACTGGGTGTCTGTATTAGTAGTCCTCCTCTAAACCTCTCTTTGCAGATGTTCAGCATGAGCTACTCTAGTGACATCCACTGACATGACTGACACTGCCACCAGGGACAGCCCATGTCCCTGGGAGCCAATTGCAGCTCAGGCTTAGCCATGGGACCCAGCCAGAGCTGCAACCCCTGCCACCTCACACTCCTGCCAGTGTCAGCCAAGAAGCCCTGGGTCAGAAGCCTTTCCTTAATCCTGTTGAAACTGTTGCTGAAGCGTGATCAAAAGCACCTACTTCATTATTATTTATTGCCCTCTTTCCTCCTTCCATATTAAGACAAAAACGATAGCACTGTAAGTTTAAACTACTGCCTCACATCACTTTAGTATAACTCAAGGTACTAATCCCTAGCAAAGGAGGAGAATTTAGTACCTTCCAGGAATTTCACTGCTATGATGTACAGTCAACAGTCACACAAAAAGCCCAAGTGCCCCTTTCTCACATATGTTTAAGAAAGTTTCCAAAAGCAAGGAGAACATTTTCCTCTAAATCTCTGTCTTCAAAAAGGTTTTCCTGTCTCTGTTGTTTGTAAAGTATTGTTTTCCATGTTTCTATTAGCAATTAAGGTCTAGTAACACCATATAATAACTTGTCATTCTTTCTGTTTCTTTCTTAAAAATACAAATCAAATCCAATTTCAACTGTCCAGGAACAAATGTACACTGGACACATTTGTCTCATGGGTAAGGCCTCAGACGTAGTAGGTGAGGTTCTGGTTCAAGATATAACATATCAGGAGTATTAAACTGGCTGCACAGAAATATTTTTTTTAATTGTAGGCTTTATACAACATTAGGGATTCAACTTACGTTTTCTATAACTCTTAATCAAGAATAAGCCACAGATGTGTTTTCAGAGATTAATTTCTCTGAGGTAGGAATACTGAAATCTAGCATGCAAGGTATGGTTTTCTGTCTAACCAAAACACACCCATCCAAAATTAGTCATGTGCAAAAAAAATCTAAGAATCTAGATGTAGATCTACCTTTATTGTTATTAATTATTCTGCAATTTCATTCTGCTAATTTTTAGGCCTGTACTCAGTAACACAACTGTGCAATGGGCATGCAAATTTTGTCCATGCACTTTTGACTTTTAACTCTGTAAATATATCTCTTGCAGGAGTTATCACTAAGAAAGAGACGGGGCCTGCATTCCTATGGGCTACGTGCTGCTTGTTGGCTCTGTAGCACAAGCCACGAATTTTTGAAACCTTGCTTATCTTCAGTGGTGTACAAGCCACTAGGCTACAGGTTGAATAAAATATAAATTTGTAGTGGGTCTGGCTGAGCTGGTTTTCCACATAGCAGCAGTGTTTTGTGCTGGGAGCTAGAAGGGTACTGATAACATACCTGTGTTGTGACTATTGCTGAGCAAGGATCCCAGCATTCACCCCTCCAGTGGGATGGGGTGGGCAAGATCTTGGGAGGGGACACAACCAGGACAGCTGACCCAAACTGACCAAAGGGATATTCCATACCATATGACGTCAGCTCAGCTATAAAGCTAGAGAGAAGGAGGAGGAGGGGGGGGCCATGCCGTTGTCCTCCAGAGCAACCGCTATGCGTCTTGGAGCCCTGCTTCCCAGGAAGTGGCCAAACATCGCCTGCTGATGGGAAGTAGAGATTAAAACTTTGTTTGCTTTGCTTCCGCGCGCGGATTTGCTTGGCTTTGCTTCTATTATTATTATTAAACTGCTTTTTGTTTTTTCATCTTATATTCCTCCCCTTTCTTTTTGCTCTGCTGAGGAGGGAGCGGGGAAGGAAAGGGGGGGTGATAGAGTGGCTTGGTGGGCACCTGGCGCTCAGCCAAGGTTAACCCACCACAAAATTATACTGTTTATGTTTCCATGGTCAGATAAAGAGCTTTTTGTAAACAGCATAAATGGAGAGATACATGTGTCCAGCCTTCAGTTAGGCAGGTTTTTTTAAGCCACAGTTTAATCTTCATTATTTCCAATTCATTTAGTGACCTGCAGCTAGCAATGACACCTGCATCACCAGTGAAACCCAGCCAGGCCCATTTCTGAACAGTGGTACATGTGTCAAACACATATTGACACTCTTTTGAGGAGCAAGTGGAAAAACACCAATTTGAAAAATGGGAGGGAACCTTTCATTGACATTAAACTGCCAAAGATGTGAGAAGACATATTTTTCCCCAGGTTCCTGTGCAGCCTTCTCCCACAGAGATCTCCTGGAAGAACTTGCTGGAATTAAGGATTTACAATCCTGTCTCCTCTGGGAGAGGAGGAGTAGCATAAAATGCCATGAGAGCAAAACCAATTTTTTTTTTTTTTTAAAGAAAAAAAAAAACAAAGAAAAAAGATAAAAAGATAACATTTAAAGTGTATATGGTAGGCAGAAAAAAACAATGTTAATGTATTTACAATGGACATGCTACACAAAGCACAGCTGTATAATCAGTATGCAGAGAATGCTATTTCCCTAAAAGAGCGTGAGAAATTTCTTAGAGACCAAATAGCAGCAAACTGGGAACACAAGACTTGTCTGTAGAACAGGAGCCAAATATCTCACAATTAAAGAGAGTCCTGTATCAGTACAGTAGCACTAAAAACAGAGGGGTTTCCCTTGACTTTGGTGGGGTTTGCCTCAAACCCTGTTATTTTGAGTCAGTTCGTCATTGGAAATAAAAAAACTGCTATTGTTCAAGAAACAACTGGGGGAACTCTGCTGTTGGTATGCGCCACTGAGGCAATCATCAGGAGAAAAATGTGCCATCCTTTCCTTCCCTCTGGCAATCCCTGGAGAAAACAATGTCTGTTTCCAGCTACCAGTCCCATCACATTTACAATTGACATTCCTTATACATACATGAATTAGACCTTTGTATTTTTAGTTTACCTAACATTGTTACTGCACCTATTTATGTTCTAAAGAATCTCTAATTAATCAAATTATCCATCTAGTCTGATTACTAGTGGTAACTGACCCTAGAGGTTGATGAATACATTCTCAAATTATTCAGGAAAGCTCTTGAAAGAGCCAATGAAATTTACCGGTTTTGCAACCACAAAGTGCCTTTTGAGGCCTGCAGCTGCCTGAAGGTTGAATATAATCAATAATCCATAAAGATAATTGTTCCCACATGATTGGTGAACAACCTCAAGCTGTGTGCATAAGGGCTAACACAGTAATTGATGTTTTTGTTGGGTTTCTACGCTTAATGCAATTTGCCTTGAACAAGCCAACTCATCCCTTCTGTTGGACAGTAAATATAGATTTAAGCTTTCCTCCAGGGTACTTCACATAAAGGAAAAACATACTTTATGCTCTGTTGTGAGTTAAAAGCCTGAGTTTAGCAAAATTCATATTTTAATTGCCCAAGATATCATAACTAATAACACTAATACTTTACAGGCATATAGTAACTTCCATCTCACATGTTCTTCCAAGTGATTTAACTTTCTAGCATTGCTTTGAGGCAGTTAATTATATTTATCCCAATTTTACAGATGAGGAAATCATTACAGCAAATGCCATGTGTTCAAAAGCATTGAGTCAGGATTAAAAATCAGGCAATTGTCTTAGAAATGCTAAGATGCTAATTTTTAAATTTTTTTTTTTTTTAAGATTTTTGAGTTTTCATCTTTCAGTGGGATCAGAATTCGCAACATCGGGGCTTTCTTCAAAACTTTAAGAGGTAGAAATTTCAAGGAAACTTGAATCCTTTTCTGACATATCACAATCTGAAACTTCAAGGGAAAGAAAAAATATGACGGATCTTACTATGAAACAGTGAGAGGAAAGTCAAAGTTTGCTAGAGTAAACCAGATCTCAGATCTCTCAGCAGCTATGTCTTCTTTTATTCTCTCCAGAGGAATTTCAGCAACAATACTTCTGGATTTAGATTTAACTTTGCAAGAGAAGCACACATGAAACACAAGCAGCACCATCACTGAGTGGCACAAATGGAGGTGTCCTCTCCATGTTTGTGCACTTGTCAGATCCAGACCTCACGTAGGCTTCACAGGGTGGCCTCTCCACATCTTCAGCGCTGCCCTGGGCAGCCTGCTATGCAAGCACAGGGGCTGTCACAAGGAACACCACTGCAGGGTCTCTTGGCTTGCCCAGACACTAAGCACCACTGGCAGGTGGGCACATCAGCAAGGGATATAGCACAATTATTTAGAGCAATGAATATATACCCATTCAATCTCTCATTAATCTTGTTAGACTGCAATGCCTTCAAGTACCTTAGCTAAAATTGTTGCTTCTTTATATCACTTCTGACTGCATTACATGGAGTTAATTCCTGAAGCTATTTTTCTTCAGAGAAATCCTAATAGACTCAGAGAAATGGAGAGGGACAGTGAAACTAAGCTATGGAAATTTTCTCCTTCTGGAAGGAATGAGGCTTATAAGCAATCACAGAAAAGGCTATTAACCCAAGATGAAATTATTACCAATAGACAGGAAGTGTTACCAAACTATTATAAATGTACCATATATGTTCAAAATCTAAAAAGAAGAAAATAACATTATGAGAAGCCAGCAAATTACTGAAGCTTGGTTGTGTCTTTTGGAAGAATACAAGTCTGATGTTTCCTCTGGTTCCGCTAGCATTTTTCTTATTCTACACTTTTGTCTCCTATTGGCCTTCTTAAGACCTTCAGATGTCCGTGTTTTTCCCAGACATGTCTAATAATGTTTGGTAGAGGAGAAAAAGTTTTCTGCTTGATTTTACAAATCTTAGCTGATAATACAATCCCAGAGCTTTTCAGGAATTTTTTTCTTTTGTTTTTTGGTTGGGTTTTTTTGTGTTTGGTCTGTTGGGGGTTTTTTGCCTCCCTTTTCACTCTTCCCCACAAGTCTGGAAGACTTTCCTCTCAAGAGTACGTTGTTGCTGCACCTTCTGTACTTTGCAACACCAGTGGTTAGATTTGTAAAAACAGCAGCACCTAGGTGGTTCCCCTGTAGCTCCAGGTTTTAGCAGGTCTCCACACTGGTTTATCAGAAGGAAGATTAAATAGATATGAACTTATTACATAGTTCAATAATACTTTATGATTATATATGTTCTATATTAACCAGTGGTAAAGGTACCTGCCAGAGAAACAGCATTGTCCTTCAGGCCCTTGAAATACTCAAGTGTCCTTAAAGACCAAAGGTGAAGGATTACATCAGCCTCCATCAGAATCAGCAGAGCTGTGCCCAACTTTGCACTGCAAGTCAGTAATTTAACATGGAGAAAAAAATGTATTTGTCTCTTTCTGGAAAAAAAAAAAATCAAATAAAACATCAGGAGAAGATTGATGAAGAAGCCCTTTTGGCTAAGATGGCACCGCATGGTCACACAAAATTTCCTGTGATCACAAAATCTGAACTCACACATTCTTTTGTTATTCTCACAACTTCTCCTTTTACTATTAGCCTCTAAGCTGTCCTGGAGAAGTCTGTGTCTTTTTATGTATTCCATAGTATGCTGAGCAAACACTTGATGATGTGAACGAATGAACAAAAGAGGATCTTATGTTAATCTGTAGGTGCCTTTTGTGGCAGGAAGAAAAACGAATTACTCACTGAGACATTTTGCCTGTGGTGACAACATTTTTCCTACACTTACCATCCTTGGTGCAACCTATCTTTAGGTTGTCTTCTAGCTATGTCAGAGATTTTAGCCTTCATAATTATAAGGGAGGGGGAAAATTCACAGAAGCAGTGATAAGGTTTGAAGTAATTAAGGCCAAAAGTATGAGTTGCAATATTCCCCAGCACTGTCACCTTTCTGCTTTGCAGCACATAAACCCATTTAATTGCATGTCAAACAATCGGGAATCCTCCTGACTATTGTATTCCAAGTATCTACTGTAACCTCTCTGATAATTTAATCACAGATTCTTTTTTCACATACTGTTGCATTTGGCAGCCTGAACGAGTGGAAGTGTTTCTTACCCACCATAAAAAATTCCAGCACTGTCTTTAAGGTAAACCATACTAACACCAAGTTCAAGCAGGTGAAAAGTATACATCTTAAGTAAACATGAATGATGAAAAAAAAAAAATGTTTGTTTGCGAAAATTGGTACTTTTAAAGTAGGTTAGGTATATTAAGGTGGCCTAGCAATTTTCTATCACATTATGGACCAAATTTTAATTAGTTTATCAACATATGCAGACCTACTGAAGTCCTTAGATCTCCAGAGTCCATTTTATTTTGTTATTGTCTAAAATAAGTGTCTAGTTTTGCCCAATGTATCAGCATATAATGTTGAGCTATTTCCTTATCCCAAAGTAAAGGATATTTGGAGGAATATAAAAGTCATGCTCTTTGGAAATTCTGGGGTTTGCTTCTGACCTTGTTATGTGTATTTCAGGCAAACTAGATATACCCAGGTTGATCTTTATTGGTGTACCTTAGCAGAAACAGAATAACATTAATTAAAGGTCTCTTTAATCTCATGAAGGAAAGGAGAATGGAAAACTTCTTAGAAAGTGAAGACTGGAAAATTTAAAGAGAACTATGGGATATTGTTCCACTGCTTAAAAGTAGCTTGAAAAAGAGGAGTCTTCACCTTGGCCCTATATTTAACAGTCTTCTTCAAATCACAAATCAGTCCTGTCTGCCCTTGCTCTTCCACAGATCTAACTCCTTTTGTCCCACACCCCATCATCTCATCTTGTAAATAATTTATATTGCTCTATTTCCTGCACCACTGCACCAGCACACTCCCAGCATGGTACCATCTCTGCTGGGACACAGTCCTTTTTCCATTTCCTGGATGTACTCCAATTGAAACTAGATGCCTTTAGGTAAGATATGTTTTAACTGACAGAAGTGTACTAAACAGCAGTAACAGGGTCTTTGTCATAAAGTGATGCCTTCATCTAACACAATCTGAGCCTTCACGTATTTTCACCTCAGGAGCAACCTGAGGTAGATGTGGTAGGTATTTAGGAATTGTCAATGTATTTCCTTTCCATAAACTGGTCCAGTCTCCCCTTTAAGCCTGTGGCTTTAGCATCCACAATAGCCACAGACACTTTCTTCACCAGCTGACTACCCACTGGGTGAAATACACCTCTTTTTGTTTGTTTTTAACCTGCCTTCTACAATCTCTGTTAGATGCCTCTATACTTGTATTGGAAGAAATGGTGGATATAGCAACCCCTGTCCTCCTCTTCACATCACTCATAATGTTTCATTATGTCTCTGTCTTATCCCCTCCTGTATGGCCTGAAGAATCCTGGTTTACTTTTCTGGCACTCACATGGAAGTTAGTCAACATCCATAATCATTTCTGTTGCCCTTCACAGTACCTTTTTCAGCTCTAACATCTCCTTTTGAAGATAAGTGGACTTGTGCTTTATGAAATACTTATGATGTAAGCAAACCATTAATTCATACAATGACATTATGACATTTCCTGGTTTGTTATCTATTTTCTTCTAATGATCCTTAATATTTGCATCTGCTTCTTTGACTGCTACTAAACACTGACACTGACATTTTCATGGAAATATTTATTATAACCTCAAGATCTTACTCTTGAGAGGTAATGGTCAGCTAAAAGGCCAACATTTCACATGAGAAGTTAGGGGGTTTTCCTCTGTGCATCACTTTCATTTATCTACACTGAATTTCACCTGCCAGTTTACTCTCCAGTCAGTCTCATAAGATCTTGCTGCCAGTCTTCACACTCAGCCCTTGCCCTTGTTCTTAGTCCTGCTATTAATAGTTTTGCCTCAGCAGCCTTTGTTTGTCATGCCATTGTTCATCCCTTGCTCCAGGTTGTTTATGAATATGTTGAACAGCCCACATCCCCACTCAGACCTCAACAGGAATCTACTGGTGACCTCCCTCTACCACCCTCACTCCCTCCAACCATTGAGTCAAACTTTCAAAAAATCACATAGAATCACAGAATGACAGGAGTTGGAAGAGATCCCTGGAGATCATCTAGTCCAACGTCCTCTGCTAAAAAAGAGCCCCCTAAAGCAGGTTGCACAGGACTGCATCCAGGCAGATTTTGCATTAAAGAGACTTCACAACCTCCCTGGGCAGCCTGTTCCAATGCTCTGTCACTCTCAAAGTAAAGACATTTCTCCTTATGTTCAGGTTTCGGTTCCCTATGTTTCAGATTCAAACAATCTATCAGCAATATCAGGACTGTCTTTTCTATTCCTTGATGTGGTTTCCTTAAAAATTTTATTGTGAGAGAATCTGTTAAAAATATTTCAGGGAATCCAAATGGGGTCTGTCACCTGGGCCATTGCATCCACATTCCTGTTGTCTTCCCTAAGGAATTTCAGCACTTATCTATAAGGCAAAACCTCTCCTTACTGATCAGAAGAGGAGGTAAGGTAGGTAAGGATCTCCTTACCTACAGAAGAATCAATGCTTCTGAAGTAGATGGGATTTATCCAAAATGCCCACTCATTCTGATCTTTATGTATTTTGCATTAATTTCCTCTTTGTGGATGCTGGGTATCAGCCTCATTGCTCCTTGGGACTCTTTTTAGAAACCAGGAGTCGGTGAGATTCTGGTGGCTGTTAGATATAACTTAATGATCCTCCTTCCTACCATCCTAATGTTTTATGAATTTGTACATTAAATGCCAGATTTTGACAAAAAGGAACCACCCAAACCACTTTCTCTGTTCTTTTCTACTATACAAAGATCATTCATATATTGGAAATTACTAATCCTTAGATCATTGTTTTCAGAATATGATTTTGAAATACACATATATCTTAAATATCCCTACTGCTAAATCCAAGAAGAGGTTGGGGGGTTTTGTCTTGTAAAAAGCTGAACGTTAATATATTGCTGAGAGTCAAGCTCATCTATTTAAAAAAAAAAAAGTGAAATTTGGATATTTTTAACAAATCTTCTTATTATTCTGCATACAGCTGCTTTATCACATGCCCAATATTTACTAACAGATGTGACAAAAAAACTCCTTGAGTAAGTTTCACAACTTGTTAAAAACAACAGCTAAGGGAGACATGTCAGTGTACCTAGCAGCTGTGTTCTGAAATTGGTCTTACTTAAAGTAATCAACAAGGGATTTACTGTTATAGCATGCACCTGCGTTTGTATAGCGCTGTTCACCCAGGTATGCTTTATCCTTAAAGACAAAACTACCAGTTACTAGGAAACAGGCACCCAGATGCATGGACTACAGCTCTCTAGGAGCACTGGATAGGACCACCACCTGAGAAGGGGAAAGTTAGATAATGTAATGCAAGTGTTCTGGCTGACTGATGACAATTCTGTTAACTAGACTTTTAAAAAAATTCTTCCTCACAACTAAAGGATCATTAGACTCTCACAGAAAATCCAGGCTTCAGGGAAAAAAAAAAAAAAAAATTCCATTTGTGACCTCCAAAAAGCTCTGAGACACTCAGAATGCTGTAATTCAGTTGTGCTGTTCAGATTTTTTTTAGCTCTGTATTTGAATGGATTTATTAACTGATTGCTTAACTTGACTATACTCACCTCCATCTCTGTGCACCTCACAAACATTTATTTTCTGTGTTCTTTTTCCTGCCCATAACAAGCACTTTCCTCCTGGACTTTAATTATTGGTATTTTCCGTGGGGAAGGATATCTGTATTGAGAATACTTGATCTCCCAGACCATAAACTTCCTGCAGGAGTCTAGCTGCAGAAAAATTTGGCTAGAAAGAAAAAGAGGCAGGATTAACATAATCTAAATTAGTAATTCAGAGTCATTCTTTGGTGAAAGGAGAAAGACAGGCATTTAGGAGCCAGTTTACATCCCATACAGCAATACATATCAGAGCCTAACCATCTCCCCTGATTAGAGGAGGAGCCTACATATTTATCCCAGGTGGTGTGCTCTGATGTTAAATATTGAAGTGCTGTAACAAGAAAGGATTAAGTCCAGATGTGCTGGCAAGTGTCAATAATTCCATTAATCTACAGAAGAGCTCCAACTGGAGCTGTCCCTCCACTCCAATAAAGTGCCTGCATATCACTAGTGAAGAAGGGCTCAGTATTGATACCGCTCTTGAATTGAAAGGCGTTACAGAAAGCACTGGATCAAAGCTAGAGTCACAAATCAACCTTTAGGAAAGGAATGACTTCTGTTGTACAGAAGAGAAGCCCTCTGTGAAACAGGGTGGAAACTGAACTGTGAAACTAAATCTCCAACTAACATGGTGACCTTTGGGTTCTAATAACTTGAGGAGATTTTAATATGACATGTGACATTTTTTAACCTTTGAGGTTTTACACTAATCAAATTCTTGCAGTATGTTAAAGATGCAGGATTTTATAGGTTAAATGACTTTGCTAGAAAATAACATATTCCAGATTTAGTGTTCCTTGAGCACCACACTACAGAATACATGATTAGTTTGTAATGGTTCAATTACACAAATTTCTAAGTCTGGTTTATGCAATTTATTTTTAAGGCTGGAGTTTATGATTACCATGCCACTCTTCACACCTTTATAGTCAAATCTCTATCAATTGTTTTACTTTAAATTATGTTAAACCTATATTATTTTATTTGGTGGTATTTCTACATCTCAGTAAACAACCAGGAAGCTCAGTGACTCAAGACTGTGTAGCACGCATGTAAACTTCAAATGAGTGGATGAGGAGTCCCTCTGGACTTAGCTCTGTGACTAGTAAGTCTCAGGAGCTGTCCCAGGAGGTAACTGTTCTTATTGACCACCTAGTTGGCCCCAAATGTCACCTTCAGGAGCCAGTTCTCATAATGTCATTGAGTGATCCCTAATTCTTTGGAATTAAGGGAGCAATGATTATACTGAAGTCAGGAGGAACAACTCCCCCTGTGTTCTGCAGCCGTGAAGGTATGGAGATGGGTACAGCTTCAGCCTTTCCCAAACATACTGCTCTACAGGGTGTCAGAGCCCTGGCTTTTCAAAATGTCACAGCTCCTTAAGGAAGCCACTGATTTTTTCAACACCACAACTGAGTTTCTACCTACCTGCCAATAACATATTCATTGGAAAGCGGGCCAGGGTGTGGGACTATTCCTGGAAAGACATGCAAATTATGTAGCCTAATACATTTTCTTACAGCTGCCACTTAATAGCTATCTTAAGAGAAAGATTTTTTTTTCCTGTACAGCCTTGCAAGGCATTCCTGAGAGGGCACAGGACTGATCTTCAGGAGACTCAAAATGACGTTGTTAATAAATCCAGCCATAAGACAGGCACTCTGTGTGGTTTAGTAATCCACTAATGACAGCTCTCCTGGGACTGGTGAGATGCTGGGCCCACTGTGCTAGAAAGGTCCCCCAGCAAGGTGACTGAGAAAAACAGAAGCACATGCCTTGGTCTGCTTACTGTCTGTTCTCTCTCTATTTCCCTGCTCTCCCCAGGGAAAAGAGCATAACTGGGAAAGCACAGAGTCTTGCTCAGCTCACTGCTGTCTCTTCCCTGTCCTGGGGCAGGCCTGAGAGCACTTGGCAAAGGTGCTAACTGATGCTGACTCCACTGATGCTGTTGGGGAAGACAGCCAGAAGCACAAGCAATAGAGCAGCTTTCAGACCCCTCTGTGAGTGAGAGAATGATGGGAGCCTAGTCATTACCCCCCAAAATAAAATATAATTTGAAGCCAATGTTCTAACATGCAGTCACCCGTGTTTAATTAGGGAAATAATCAAATAGGTACTACACCTAGGATCAGCTCCAGGATATTCTTGCACAGGCGGAAGTTCAGCAGTAAAATGGTTGCATGCAATTAGTGCAATTTGTTCTGACCTAGCTGTGTGAAACAGTCACAATGTATCTGAGCTGCCAAGGAGCAGTGGAAATAGAAACACCAATTGATCAACAGATGGATTTAATAAGCACTGAGATTTAGATATTCCCAGAAAAAATATATCTCAGACTTAGCATGTCAGTTGGCCATCAGGTCCCATTTCTAATCCTCCCTTGTCTGTGGCTTTGAGTCTGGTGGAAGGATGGACTTCCAGATTGCTACATCCCCTGTGGAAGTTTGTTCTTGAAAAAAGGCAGTGATGGCAGAAGTGTTGAGCGCACTTCAAAGGCATGCTGCTGCACAGGCATCAAGAGCCATCCAGACATAGATAACATCCAGGGGAAGGGGGTAGGATGGCAGGTTTCACAGCCCTTGGCAAATACTCCAGCCCTGGTAATGAGGACAGAGCTTTTGCTCTTATTTTGCCTGTTCTATGTCACCATGTAGAAAAATGCCTACAGATCCAGCAAATGCAAAAACCGGTACCATAAATGTTGCTGTAATGGAAACACACAACACTGAAGGTGAGCATGCTGTTAAGTCTTGAGTAGAGAGTTAAATAAATACCACTATAAGAGCATTATAGACATAACTAGTAAATGCAGACTTTAACAGCCCCTCAAACCCAGTTATTTTAGACAGTAAAAACATTCAGCCTCCATTAAAGTTGAAGACAATTTCCTATTGTTTTCAACTTCTTGGGTCAGAAGCCCCTCCCTTTCCTTCCCTAGTCCTTAGTGCCACCACCTTTCATGCTAAAAACAGATTGCCTTTGTGTGTATAAGAGCTACAATGGCTCAATATATTAAGACACTGCATTCCATTTCCAATTACTCCTTTGGAATATACCCAGATGCCCTATATCACGTATGTCCGATGAGCCACCTAGGACTCCTGCTTCCTGAACATGCACTGATGAAAATCATCTGGATCTGTGTCTCTAGCAGCTTGTTTTCTGGAGTTATTCTGCTCTTTGTCTACTATAACCACATACCAGCACTAACGTCACTTTACAATAAATAAAGCGCTATTACTGTGGGAGAATCCTCCAGTAGAAAAAAAAGAAAAGAAGAAAAACAGGGGAGGTTGGAGGGACTGTGAAGTTCTTTCTCAAACAACACCTAGAGATACACCCCCACATATATTCACTGTTCTGGGGCTGCCCAACTTTATAAATGCGATAGAATGTTTCTACCAACAAATGGTATAGAGGTATGAATATTCTGCAGCTAGCATTGCTGTATATAAAACATGTGAAACAAACTATGAAAGTCAGTTATCCTGATGGATCAATTAAGTATTTTGAATTCAGTTATCTGAGCAGTGAGCCTATAAGTTATTTCAAATACTAAAAGTCTTCCTGAGAACAATGGATGTTCTTTGTGTAATTGCTTATGTTTGGTACCCCACAGACACATGATATTTTAAAATCCACATAGTGAAGCTGATGAAAACCTTGAAGAATCAGCAATGAAAAAATAGAAAGCAGCAAAGTGATTTTATTTTATTACGGTCATTTCTAGGTCTAAGCTGAAACCAGATGCCATCATACCAGTTACTACCCTAGTGGGTAGGAAGTACTGCTTCATGGAGAATTTACCATCTGAGATAATAAAGTTAGATACCCAGCTTACAGATGGCCAAGTTAAGTGAGATCCAGAATCACTTGTCACATGGCTATGAAGCGGACTATCAGCAGCAGGGTGATATGAATGCCCACATCCCCTGTGTGTGGGTGTAGAATCACTTGGATTGGAAGGAACCTTGAAGAAGCCTGAGCGCACAGCACACAGTCGGTGAACAGGTGAATGAGGACAAGGTGAAAGTGAGAACAGAATTTGGAACTCTTTGAAGTTACAAATTTAGGCTAGAGTTACCCAAGGCATTACTGGCTGGCAACATTGGTGCCAAAAGCAGCAGCTCCATCTGACTCCTAAAGTCACTGTGCTCTATGGTGAAGGTATCCGGATATTTGTTCATATGTTTTCCTGACACATTTGAGCTGTTACATTTTGTCTTGGATCCTTCAATGATCCTAGAGTAAATAGCACGATAAACATCGATAATACTAAGATTCAAATCCTATAACCAGAATTTGAAAAATTAAAAGAAGCATCAGGAGGTAAATATGTTTTTAAAATCATAAAATTTTGATGTATGTACAAGTCCAGGAAGTTTCATAGAATGGTTTGGGCTGAAAGGGACCTGAAAGACCACCTAGTTCAACCTCTCCCGCCACAGCAAGGATGAAAACTCTTCTTCAAAAATTCTTTTAAATTGTTGAAACTTAAAGCAGGGCATCAAACTGAAAATGTGGAAGAAAGTATGAGTTAAGTTCTCTACTACCTCAGTATAAGCATAATCTGAGATTTGTGTATCTTCACATTCAAAAGCAAACTGATACTGAGTAAGAGGTATTTTCCATGTACTTTTCCAGATCTTACAGTATGGGGAAGAATAAGTAGATGAAACAAAATTATATATGACCACAACTCAGGAATTTTTTCCATTATGATATTCATATCTATTTACCATTTTCTTACATGAAAGAGGCAGAAAAAAATATTACTAAAAATTTTACAAGGGTTTTGCAGCCAAATGCAAACCAGGAAGTTCTGAAAAGCAGATATGTCATCTCTGAGACCCCTTTAGCACTAGTGTAAATATTTCTATAAATCAGTAACTTATTGACACATTTCTGGTAATAAGCTTAGGCCTTGTATCCTAGGCATCAAGTAGCAATGGTAGCATTTTTGCTGTTCTTTATGCTAATTTGCCTGCAAGAAACTTTCACCTGGGCATGCCTTCCACAGTTATCTACTATTGTTTCATTCTGGGACAAGATACATGCAAAATGTCTAAAATTGAAACAGCAGAAAATAATTTTCAAAATCAATACAGAAAGAGTAGAACTGACAAATCACAAGCTTAATGGCTTCTACCCTGCGGTTTCACGGAACACCATTTTGTGCATTTCCCCACATCACCTTATTGCCTTTTTTTAAGGCCTGTCCTTGAAATTTACAATCCACGAGACTGCTGAGCTCTGTGGAAACGTTAATTTGCAAGCTCTTCAAGGCACAGATTTTATTTCTGTGAGGCACACAGGATGCTATCAGCACTATACAAATATTAACTGAGGTAACAAAATAACTCCTCCACAAAAGACGCATTAGGGTGGATTTAGGGTTCTCCAAATGTCTTCCATTACAGTGGACAAACAAGTAGCACATCAAGCAGCCAGTTCTCACCCCACACAGAGCCAGCCTTAAGGGATTACCTAGTACCATCATATTTCTCACTGACACCAAACACTAACAACATCTCCAGCACATACACACTTCCGATTCAACAATGTTATCAGCACTCTCAGTGCACACATCAAATAATAGCTGAAAAGGACCTGCTAGTTATCAATACATAAATGTGCCTTGCAACATTGGCTGAGGTAATGGAGCACCTAATTCTGGCCCTGCTTTTAAGGTGATAAAAATCTAAGCAGTGGAAGAGTTGTATTGAGTAAAATAAAGCTCACGGTCAAGAAATGTCCAGGTTCTTTACAGAATTTGTTGAATTAAATTAATCCTATTGAATTACAAAAATCAAGGAGCTCATCTAGTTCTGTCCATGCCTTGTTCCAAGAAGGAGAAACTCATACGGAGAACAAATCACCTTCCAGACAGGTCTAAATTTTTGGGAGACACCTGGGCCACAGTTGATTTTCTGGGTGTACAGTTACTACCACTGTAACGAACACTATTAATCCAAAGGCTTAGCATGGCACAAAATATAAGGAAAATGTCTTTCCGAAAATATGCCTCTCCCCAAGGACTCAAGTTTTTGTCTTGTACTCCCACTTTAAGGTCTTTTTATGGTGCCTTGATAGTGTAAAACAGGTGAAGGAAGATCAGAGTGTCAGTCTCTAAATTAGGCAATGGCAGCAGCATAAAACAGTGTGAGTGAGGTCAGACCGTACAGCTCTCAGCTAATGTGTAAAATGCACACTTGGTTTCATATCATTGATTTGATCCACCATTCTGTAATTACCAATCACACATTTTTTTAGAAGCCTGACATCCAGAAACAATATTTTAAATCAGGGAATAAAATACCATACAATCACATTAAGGAAATGGAGAACATGAGCTGAAACTTAATATCAAATTACATTATTAACATACTCAGTATACATTCAGATTATAAAAATCTCAAACATCTAAAATACAATTTGCAAGAAATGAATCCTGTTTTTTGCTTACTCACAGGCTGGGGAACTAAAGTCCTCATGCAGAAAGAAAGGTGTCACACTGTGTGTCCAGGCATGGAAAAAACAGGTGGAGTTAAAATAAAAAAGATTTTTAAAATAGGCAAGATCCAGCCCACCCTCTTCTTGTACCCAAACTGTGAAATGCAATACTAAAATTGGGAATCTGACTGTCAGCAGGGGCATTCACATTGCAACTCCCTTTGCAGGTAGTGGAGGGGATAAAATTGAACCAGAGAGCATCCTTTTGCATGAGCCCTGTTCTAGAGGCAGTCAATATGAAATTCCCATTAAAAAAACTTCTCACCCTCTTGGTGCCTTAGTGCCAGTCACACCAACATGAAATACCTCTGCCCAGAGTGCAGATGTCGCAGCTAGGGAGAAGCATTCCTATGCACAGGGCTCATTTATTTTAAAAGAGAGCCACCGAAAGAGCAAAGGGGAGTATCAGCACTTCATGTGGTGACCCTGGCAGGCAGAACATGCACCTACAAGGAGGACTGAGATCTACACTCTCCTGCCTGCTAGGTTTGATGAGCTGTATGTAAAAGCACAACAACCACCAGAAGTTTGGTGGTTTTGGATATGGGGAAGAGTAGGGAGATACTTGCCACTCTTCTGGGGAGACAAAGAGGAATATTCACAAGCTAGAAATACCTGAGTAAAGGACTGCAGCCCTAGCCTCAAAGTTAGGACACTCAGGAGTTCTGGTTCCTAGCTATGGCTTTTATCCAATAAAGATTTAATGTAACATGCGTAAGCAGTGCAGGGCCTTTTGTTGTTCACTGTCTTAATTGACTAAGTGCAAGGATACTGTTCAACGTATTGAATTTCTAATCAAATTAGTGCCTGGTATCTACCCTTTTTATGTTTATTCCACTGTTGTGCAAGGCCCTCTAACATCCCACAGGGTTAGTATATAACTTGTAAGTTTATTGTTCTGGGCCTTCTCTGCATATGCACAGAATGCACCAGGCTACCACTGTCTCATAACCGTCAATGACCAACCAAAGTGCAGAATTTTTCTTTTTAATCAACAAAGCTGCTGATAGATAACCAGCTTTGCATTTAGGGGAATTAGTTCCATTACTGATTACACTGCCTCAGATTTCCTCCTTGACTGCATGAAAATGGTTAGGTCTCACTCTGCCTTGGTTTTCCACTAAAAAACTTGAGTGCAATGAAGACATCAGAAGTTTTAGGCTGGAGACAGCAGCAATGAGACCATTGAAATCTCTCTCCATGCAGAAAAGGCTGTCCTGAGAAGCTGGGTTCTGCTCTCCCCAACTCTGATGGCTTCTTCACCAGGTACTCCATCTACTTGACCTAAGAAGCAAGTCTGGGATGCGGTCCTAAAGAACTAGGGGAAGAAAACTTCATATACACTATATACAAGTATCTCATAATGTGAAAGGGAAAAATCTTGTTAGAGTGCACTCCAAACAGTTTATTGAAGATAAATACATTCCTGTTTATTAAATGAGACAGCATTCACAAAATGTCAGCATTGCAGCCAAGACATAAACATTACCCAAGACATAGTCCAGAAGCAACAAAGTGGTTTATGACACTTCCTGTTCTGAGAGTCCTCCTTTCTCACTCCTAATGATCTTTTAATAAAAGGATGTACCAGCCTCCATGCATGGCTATCTCCTGGCTAGTTGCTTCATATAAATGCCTTTTTCAATAAAGTAAACATCACGCAAGGTGGCATATTAAAGATTAATGCCAAACTTCTTTCCCCATAATTCAGTTAATCATACTCTGAAATAGCATCTCCAGTAGGTTTTTTAAATGTTTCTTTTTCTGATTAAGGTAACTTTTGTAAAATAGACATAAATTCACTTCCTTTTCTTATCCAATGATTTATTTAGTTAATCAAGAGTAAAAGAAAGCAGGTATAAAATAAAGTGATCTGAGTCAGTTCTGAAGCTTCTGAAGAAACAGCTGCAGGAGTTTCCTTTGTTCAGAAGTGATGGAGAGCTTTCAGAACAGGAAACAACGTAAACTGAGGGAGCATTGCAAGAGGGTTTCTCTCACTGCTAGTTGAAGGGACAAGACCCCTGGAGAAATGAATTTGGCTTATTTTCATTCGAGAAGCAGCAAAGTATGGTGCCTGACAATACACTCGTCATTTCATAATTACAACCTCTAGTATTCCAGGACCAATAAACACAAGCATAAGTCAACACATTATTTTAACCATGAAAATAGGCACATCTCAGCAAAGTACTTTAGCCAGGCTTTGTTCAATAAGGATGCAGTACTGAACTTTATTATGTAGAATGCTTTATTATGTAGAGTGCTTCAAAACAAAGTTTTGAAAATGCTTCCGAAAATGCTGATATACCAGCATCACACTTCAATGAATTTGTAGAGAAATATGTGAAGAGGAATTGATTCAGGATTTTCAGACACGTCATTGCTGAGAACAAAAAATACTGAATTTTAAGACAAACAACATATATGAGAAAAAAAAAAGGAAGCTTATATCAGAACCTGGAACTTATCTTGTGCTCCATGTGTACATGAGAGGGTACACAAAGCCTCTTATAATCAAAACTGAAACAACAAAGTCACATCGCCTCCATATAGGAACAATGATCAGTGCACAAGAAGGCTGAAAGTCACCGAGGAAGCAGCATGATGTCACTGAAATTAAACTAAAAGCCATAAATAGTTATGCTCCCTACCCCCCCCCCCCCCCCC
>VZZY01019639.1:42951-83400 GCA_013400335.1 Eurystomus gularis | reverse complement strand
AACCACGAACATAATCCTAACAATCTTAAATTATACGGAAATATCTAGAGTAACAGATATTGTAGTCAAGAAGCCTACTTATTTTCTACAGTATTTCACATATCAAAACACTTTCCTTTCTAGGCTTCAAGCGCTGATTGTCTACTTTTATTTTAATGTGGCTTCCAAGAAAGACAAGGCATTTCAGTCAGAGTGCAGTATTAGGTCTGTAATATGCTCTGATGGGCAAAGCATTTCTGCTCTATTGGTCTTGGAGACATTTATTAATGGATGGGCTGATAATGCTTATTACGTGCCTGAGATAACCTTAAAAGAGCCAACAAATACAACTAGAGGTGAGCAATGTCTGTTCTTGTGAGGGTTTCTTAGCAATAAATTGGATTTTCAATGCAAAATATATCACATTTTTTAAGAAAAAGCAATCAGACCTTTGAGAGACTACTAGCTGTAGAAAATGCTTGGGAAATAAGAAAAGACACATTGCATGTCTTCAAAATCATTTAATTCATCAAAGGGCAAAGAAATCAGCATCTCATTGAAATGCAGCCTTCTGTGTCTTTCAGTTCTGATTCACATGAAGTTAGGGAATACGAGTTTTCTAGTATTACATTCTCTGGTGAGCGGGATTGACAAAACTACAGTCACACATCCTTCAGAAAATAAAGATGAGGTGATCCTCTTATTTCCCCTATTAGTATCAAATCATGTACTTCAAAAGAATTTCTGAAAACACAGATTTTCCTAGTACCATTGCATTTTAAGATCCACACCAACAGTTCACATTGAGGTGTGTTTGTGACTGAATGTATGCATTTTAAATTAAATTAGTCTTTGAGGCTTACTCCTCTGCCAACTGCTATTTGTCCTGTAGGAAAACAACTCTGTAAAGAAATGCAAATAATTCAAGGTTCTTAAGGGCTTTGAGACAATTACTATGTTATTTGAGTTCTCAAAATTGCAGTAAGTAGGTTATATAGCCCTAGCATCATCATTCCATATGGCTGCATCCAAAATAAGATGCTTAGGTGGGTTGTAAAGTGACATAGTTTGAATACACATAATTGTATCTTAAACTCAGCTACAAGCCCTAGGCCAGCACCAGTTCAATAAGGGATCAGACGTGGGTCAATTAAGTTCTGTGAACATTGTATTATCTGGGAGCTCAAAGTCTTTAGCTGAGATTAGACAAATACAGACCTGCACAGATTACAAACATTGCACTGATGTACTGTTACCATGTTATTCAATGACTATCATCTCACATCACAGATAAAAGTAAAATAATGTAAACAGGTAATTTCAGAAGACACTAAAAACCCAGAACTGTTCTGTGGTTTTGTTTGCTTGTTTTTTTAACACATGGGAGCTATTATATAGGGCTACCTTTGTATATGCTACATGAGCAATTAAGCAAGAAGGAAACAAAGATAAAGCCGGTAGATTTTCTAGACATGAAAGTGTAAAATTTTTCTGCATTGTCAGACTGCATTTTTCACTTTAACAGGTTTTGCCCCAAAACTCCTGCCCAGCTCTTTTTAACTGTTCCCACTCTATTCAAGATCACCAAAACAACAGAATTAATGTAAGACAAAGGACATGTTTTTTCTCTGTGTTATTGCAGTCTTGTCTTGAACTGGACTAATTTACTGAGTAAGAAGGCACAGTGGGGGCCAGCAGCTACACTAAAATTTTCTGCAATTCTTCCCATCACTACGCTTAATCTTTTGAACACTTTGTGTTATCCCCATGGGATGGACTACAATGTAGTGTGAAGTCCCAGATCACAGAATATTTGGGGCTTTTCGACTTTCACACTTTCCTTCCCTTTCCCTTCCTAATCATCTCATAATTCTTAATTATTCATTTACTCTTATTTTAAAATACTCTTAATTTGATTATTCTCATTATTCTTGCAACTCTTATGATTTTCCTTCCCCCTTTTAAGTATGTTTAGAAAGGATTTTCAATGCAAAACAACTACACAAATGCAAATTTTAACAAAAAATAATGCAAATGAAGAATTAATATTCAAAAATAGATTAATAGTTTATTTATTTTTAACAAACATATCTCCTAGCTACTTCACAAAGACAGTTCTTGGATCTTAGACCCAGTTATGAGGCACTTGCAATTCAATCTCGACTGAAGACACAAGAACCACAAATCTATAAAGGAGGGATGGGGCAACATGTTACTGTTCCTCCAAGCAACAGCAACTTGATATGTAGCACCAGTGATGACACTGATTATGCTAAATACATAAATAGATCGCTTGTATTAACAAATGCAAATCAGAACTGAAAATTATCTGTATTTTCTGGAGCCCACATTATCTGGATATTGCACTGTGGTATCTTATCACTCATAGAGCCTTAAAAGGTATCTCTTCCCACTTTTCCAAAGAACAGTACTTTGTTTAAACTGAGAGCACAACCACATTGAGTGACACAGTACAATATGTAAGGGATTTTTAAAATAAAATGAAAGCAGGATTTTTAAAAGATAAACTTATTTAAGTCATTAAGAAGACCTAAGGAAAGAATGTCCTTGCAAGTAGGTTAAGGCTTTTCTCAAATCAATCACAGATAAACCTCAGTCCTCCACTGCATTGCATTTTAACAGCTACCATCTCATTTCTACTTTTTTTTCTTTTTTTTTTTTCTCTCGATTTACTATAAAGGCATTGGGGAGAGTGCATGTAGCAATGATAGTGGGGTTTACTGTTTCAGTAAAATAAAGTAAGTTCTAAGATGATTCAAAAGCCAAATCACTTTGTGTCTGTATTTTCCAATTTGGAATTTTAAGATTAAACATTCAGCTTAATATGGGAGCACACAACCAGAGTGGCCCAGTTTCCAGTAGCACCAAACATCCCAAATAACATAGGAGTGGCATGTGTTCATACCTACGAAAACTGGAGGCCATGCTTTGCCCTGAGGCTAGAGTTCTACTTTGGGCAGACACTTTGGGAGATTTTGTTTAGTTCAAGGTAGTCTGCAAAATTAATGCAAACCATAAAATGACCAAATAGATTTTCTAGGTTGACATCTGGTTATTTGATTTCCTTAAAAAATTGCAGGTAATGGAAGTAATCAGGAAGCTGGAGAGATTTTTATATGGGAAATCACTAAAAAATATAAATCACCATTCATGATTTCTAATACAGAAGTTGGATACTCCTCTTTGCTGGACACCTGTGTGCACATAACAGAGAGAGATTTTCTGCACAATTTGTTTTGCAGCCTAAAATCCCAACAGCTGTTTATCATTAAGAGGGGAAACAGCAGAGGTGTATAGACCAACAAACAGTATGAGGAGTAGGTTGTGTGCACTGCTTTATCTCCTCTCATTATACAAGAGGTAAAGAAGGTTCAATGACATCAGCAAGTATCTAGCTGGTACAAGGATATGCGTCTTTTGGTGAAACATAATTGACTTTGGAAGTCATTACTGTAAGATGTCTCTGAGAATCTCTACACCTCTAAGCAAAAAGAACACCAGGGAGTCTGCTCATACTCTGAACCTCCAGGCATTGCCATTGCTTAAACATTGTCTTCTATATTTGCTCTCTCAGCAACTCCAACTTGCTTTCTTGCAAAGCCGTATTTGGGAGTAGCTACCTTTGGGCATTACAGCTGTTCTTGTATGGCTAACAGCGCATCAGTTTGTCTCCTTCTGCCCTCCAATGTTATCCTCAGAGGATCAGATATTCCCAGATGCACTGCAGACCGTGAACTATATGTCCTCAGTTTAATGTTGTTAATATGCCACTCTCACAGACTCTGACATTTTGCTGATATTATTTCAGATACTTTGAGTAGGAAAAAAAAAAAACCCAAAACAAAACAAAAACCAAAAAAACCACACAGAAAAAAAATATTCTTCTGTCCTAGGGCTACCATTTGGGCCCTAAGGAAATACTAGGCCAAGTCCCATATGGTAGACACACTCCACTGCATAGTGGCAGTGTGAATGCAAGCCAGTTGGTGCCATCAGTCCTGGAGATGGAGATAGTTCACTGGCCTTCCTGCAATGTGGAATGTGCCACATCACTCTACCTTCAGGCAGACAAGGGGTTTGCATTTGTTTTATTTACTAGCACAGATGTAACCCGTTAGACCAATAACTAGGAGCATGAAAAAAATGTCTGATGGTCTCCAAGAAAGCATGAGAATCTACACAGCCAAGTGAAATACAAAATAAACATTACCTTAGTTGTGAATCTTCCAGGGAGTAAAATTCCTGTGTTTAGACAGAAACTACTGTTGTGCCAGTTGTGCCAATTCAGCCATCATCATCTTATGCTGCCATCAGTTGCCTGATCACACAGGCCAATGCTGAACTCAGCAACATCCCCTCTGAAGTCTTCTTTCAAACAGTCCTGCCATAGGTTCCTGTGGGCCCAGCTCCTCTGCTGCCCACTGTGGTACCAACATTGCCTGCTGGACACAATGGACATACATGGCTCCCTCAGTAGCCCTTCAAATGGAAGAACACTACCGAGATAGCTCAGCAAGATGCAACCAACAGAACCCACACCCAACAGGAAGCTCCTCCAACCAATCCAGCTCCTGGTTGATATAGTCCTGGCCTTGCTCACCACCCCAGCCATGACCACCTGGGTGAGGGGGAAGCCACAGAGACACAGGTGGATGAGGTCCTGCCTCTGGAACATGAAGCCAGTGGGCAAACAAAACATTCTGCTTGGTTGTGACTCATCCACAGGTCAACTCCAACTTGGGGCCCACAACTACGTACATAACTGCCTGCAGTGGTTTCCCATCTTCCATAGTACAAATCTTTACACACCACAGGTTTGACTCAGTCTAACAACTTTTGTGATCCTAATATTGGCACCCAGCCATGTCACTGTTCAGCTAATATATCCCCCAACACATAACAGTCAAATAATTCCTTTGCCACTACTGGTCTTTTTAAGTTATGTATTTAAAGCATTAACCTATTTTTCAGCAAGAGGTACTATATTATCACACTAAACTATGTAAATTGTTTACAAGAGCTTCCTATGGAACACACATTTGCTGATAACAAGCGCTTCCTGAAGGGAATGAATGTTCTTAACTCCCCTTAGTGAGAGTAGGAGATGCTTAGCATTTCAGGATTAGACTTGAACCCTTCAATCCTTGCTTAATTCCTGGCAAAATCTGTCGTCTGGCCTATATACCACACAAGTTCAGCTTGTCAACCACTACATGATCCTCCTGCAAGTAAAACACATTGGCAGAGATTTGTTGGATCAAAGGTAAACATCTAAGAGTATGATCTAACGTAACCTAGTTGTTTGTGTTCCATTCATAGGACATGAAGAAAATGGGAAGCTTTACAGAGCAAATAATATAAATCTAACGGACAGGACTGATTTGCCATCAGTTGTAAAGGGCAGCTACAGAGATTTATCTCAGACATAAACACCCACACTTGATTTCTACCATTAACACCCACCCCCACTTACATGCTTCATCAATTGGACTAGACTGGAGTGCAGGTAGGTGCTGCATGGTCCTTACCATGCACAGAGCTTTGCAATTTGCTCCCTCTGTTTCAAGGAGGTTTGTGCACACAAAAACATGCCACATTTTTCCCTGATAGCCGATTTGGTAAAAAATAATAGTTTTGCAAGCAAAACTCATTTTGCCATTTTTCTTAGACCACCACTAGTCATTAAAATTATGATTAATCCCCCATTCTGTCAGTACCCAGCATTTCTTTATATGGGAACTAGCTAACAGCACAAAGGTCCAGCAATAGTATAAATGAGTGGAGAGTGTTGGACTACAGCTGAGATACATACCCGAGAACATGGGCCTTCCTCTGCCTATACCCCAGATCTGGATGATTTTCTCAGACTGTGATGTAACTGTGGGACTCAGTGCCCAAGGCTCAGTACCTGCTACAACCTTGACCTGATCAGAATAAGGTCCAGGTGCGTGCACCCTCACACACATACCAGCTGTGAAATGAGAAACCTGGAGTCACTTATTTTCTTTGCTTCAGTCTCCTTCTCCCAAGATAATTTCCTGAACTAACCTGCTAGTGGCAGAGAGGGAGGAGGAGACATCACGTCCTGCAGGAGCTCCTCTTTACCACAGACAGGAATGAGACCAGAAAGGGAGCATGTGAAGGAACTTGGTGAAGTTTCCCTTCAGGAAGGGAAAACAGGAATAGAAAGGAGAAAAAATGGGACTCCAGTTCCTATTCCCCAGTCCTCAGATACAACGCACAAACTGATTTGAGAACACAACTTTTTCTCCTCATCCTTTGCCTCTGTTTGCTTGGGTAGTCATCTAGGACATAAGAGATAAAGGTATTGAACTACTGATGCTGAGGGAGGAATCAGATCTCCCACCTCATTGGCACCTCCCAGTATTCAACCTAGTATGTTTAAACACTAAGCCATTTAGCTGTATAGTAAAGGAAAGTAACCACAATTGCATTTGGTGAGGAATCAAATCTTGTAGCACGCACTGTCTGTTATTGGTGAATAATGATTGAATTCAGGACCTAAAGGCTTGCATGCAAAAGGGTTCTTAGTTCCTGGTATGTCACTGGATTGAGGCATTGATGGGCTATAAGCTGCTCAGAACGGATAAAATTTTGGCGTACAGGGCACCCCTGGAGTTTCGTGGATCTAGACAGGTGGTTTTAGATTGAAACTTTGTGTTTTGGGGAATTTCAGGAACCTAATTTTTCCCCTATTGCCAAATCCCTTTGTGCATTTTTCATGTTGTTTGAAATGGGAACTATCCTGCAATTGAAACAAGAAAACATTTAAAATTAAAATAGGTAACAATGTGCTAGAAGGACATAAAAGATGAATTGGAATACGGTGGGAGGAGAAAGTGAGCAAAAAGGATGTGAGAAAGGCAGAATTAGGATGGAGTGGGAGAAAACGAGAACAATCAGAATTAAAAATAAACCCCAGCCACTTTTCATGTTGAAAGCTCACAGCTAGTAAGCTGATTGGCATCTTACAGCTCTGCCAGAGTATTACAGAAAGAGCATTTGAAGTTACCAACACGTGTTTTATGTGTTTCATAATCACACTTGTTAATTGGAAGATATGTGATTTTATATGTACTAAGGTCTAGCACTTTACCACTAGAGTCTAATTATTAAATCTTGAAAAGAAAGGAATGCAGACTGATGCTTTGTTCAACAAGCTTGTATGTACAGTGGAAGAATATTGTCAGGATTAATGCCAGATAAAACTATGGCTTTAATTTTCACTTGACTCTGATACAGATATATGGACCATGCAATTATTGCAAAATTCTAACAGCATTAAACTCTCCCCATCTCATATGTCCTCATCTCACTTTCACTCACAGCAGCAGAGAGCGCTTTCCCCTGCTAACCTGCAATAAACTCTGCTTACAGCTGCCTTTGAATAAGATCTGCTGAAACTTAAAAACAAATGAGACAAGACTAAGATTAATAAAATAGGCAAGGATAATTGTTCATTTTGTTATGACCCAAATTTAATCCATTAAGGGAAGAGTATAAGACTCCCTTCTAGTTAAATTGACTGAAACATTCTGCAACAATGGAGAATAATAAAACACAATTAAAAGTGAAAATGACCTGGGGCTTGAAATGCCCAAGAACCACAGTAATGGAACAAGAAGGCCATTTAAAGGTCAGTACCTTATAAACAATATCCTCAGAGCAATTTCTCAAGAGGAAAATCATTTCAGATGGACCTACCATGTAGTTTATAAAATAGAAGACTTGTCCCATTCTGAAGGAAGCCAAGCAAAATTAAATGCCTACTAGAAGGCTCTGCAGCCATTGTTTCATGTCTCAGGTTCAAGAGGAGCGATTCTTATTTCAGCTGGCATTTAGTGGAATTGTCTGGCAAGGTAAATCTCAGAATGACGTGCTTATAGAGTTGTGCATTTTCCAAAACGTTTGTTTCTTTGGGCATGATATCTGGGCTGCACTCCATGAGCTCTGCCTGCACAGCAGGTAGGGGTTACCTGAGCAGCTCCGCTGCTGCAGAGCAGGAGGGAAAAGAAAACACTGAAGCTCGAGGTTCTCTCTGAGCAATGGTGGAAAGCAGTATCTATCTACCTCTTCTGTTCCCTGCCCAGCTGTGCTTCTCTGGCACAACTTCTGTGTCCTCTCATAAGCATGCATATCCAGGATGTCCTGGGGACTGGTGCCTGCTGCCAAACCTGCATAACTAGTGAGTGTCCTGGCACTGCTATGGGAGTCTTCAGCCTTTCCTTGTTGAGATCGGTTGTCCTGGATGTGTTGATCTATGACTTCAGAAATTTGTCCCTGTGAGTAAAAGTACAGAAAGCATTATAAAACCCTAGTATCATTCCTCATATTTAGGGATCCTGCAAGGTCAAAAGGAAAAAAAGATATCCTTCTCCACTTAGAGATCTTTTTTTCCTTAATTTTTAAGACTTTGAGATAGTACCTCATTCCAGCAGGGTCTGTATTACAGAGCTAGAAATACAGATCATGCCCAAAAAAACTTTAATTGACTACAGGAAAATAAGGAAATTCATGCAAATGTCCATCAGAAATCTTCCAAAAAACATATGGCTGGAAAGTTATTCTTCATCAAAGCAGGCATATTGAGTACAGTGGTCCAACAAAAACTGTATTGTGTCAGCACCCACAGCAAAAACTGCTAGGAAGGATTTGCAGGATCCAGAAGTTATTGTGTGTCATTTAAATCTATATCCGGGAGAAAGAAAAAGTGATGTTACATATTTACTTAGCCTCAGTTATCATGGAACACCTCATAACCCAATGTTCAGGGGAAAAAAACAATAGGGCTAGTTGGCACAAGATATTATCACATGTAAAGCATGTTTTATGTTTCATGCAGCTGCATCAAAGACTGACATAAACCAGTCGTTTCAAAAGTCATCTAATGACAGAGAAGAATTATACTCAGGCTTTCGGTGAATTCTTTGCAGATGTGTCTTAATTCAAGAGTTAGCCTAATAGTAATGCTGCCTTGCACAACACAGGTTTCACCGGCTATTTATGGGCATTTAATATTTCATTAGGTTCCTTTCTGAATGCCTTTCTTCTGCTGTGCTCTTTCTGTACTTGTTTCTCCATCTGCCCTCTTTCCTTCTTTTGCACTCCGCTCGTTCATTAAATATTTTACTCCCTGTTCTTTCATGCTCTCTTTTATCCAAGTCACATATCAGCTCAATGACTTGAAGCTTGGTCCCCCTGTGTTCTTGGTCAAAAAATTCACTACTTTGCTCTGAATACGTGTTGCCTGTAAAGTACCATACTTTTTTTAAATATGACATTGCATAGTGTTACTGGTATTTCAAGAAAAAAGAGGTCTCCTCTACATTTTCTGCTGGTACAGTTAATTTATGGCAGGCTGCCTGTGCACTCGCGGTGCACAGACAGTGCATGCACAGTCACAGGAACAGCTAATCAAACACAAGCAAGCTAAATTCAATGCAGTGCCTTTTCCATTGCCTATAAAAGAAATTTGTTTTTTATAGATTTTGTCTGGGTCTTGCTTCTGAGCTATAGGTGTAAAAATAATACAGGAAGTTGGACAGATTTTCTTCCCTCAAGACTGTAAAATCGCTCCATAAACCCCCTTCTATAATAAAACCTTTAAAATGTTGGTTGAAATCCTGGCTCCACTGGAGTCAACAGTAAAACTCCTATTCACATCAGAAGCAACCGACTTCTGTGCTAATGAAAGCCCTTTAACTACGCCAGGTATGTAACATGATGACTCAGTATAATAATTTGTTATAAACTAGCTCACGATTTTTTACTAATACTACTTTTTTTAAAATACTGATTTCTTCCATGAATAAAAAACTGTCAATATACCAATGTCCATTAATACTAAGCAGTAATTTTAAAAAGCTCTCCTAAAGACAGCGTGGAAATGAAACTGCAGGGGGAATGTTATATAGGCCAAATGAAATGGTCAAGGCTGTTTTATATCTCTGCTGGAAGCTGGTATTTCTAGGGCTAAAGTAAATGTTAAAAGCATTATTGGTCAAGATGTACTCACATTGACATCCGGCAAATTCACACAAAACTAGGAGGAATTTGTAGTCTTCATCCACGCTTAATATTTTGGCTTAGACTGACCAAAGCATACACATAAGCACCTAGACAGAAAAAAACAAATTCCAGTTTATTGCCTGTAAAATGCCAGCAAAAATGGATTTTGAAGAGAGAAATTCACATTGTCAGCTGTCTGTTCACGGCGCGGATAAATCCGGGTGTGTAATTGCAGCATTAGTTATGCTGTCTAACAAAGGCACGGGCAGTGCGGGTGGGGGACCCACAGTGGAGAGCAGAGAGGGCATCATCTATCTGAGCCATCAGCTTTCCTCACCAGCCTTCAGCACCAGCTCAGCAAGAGTGATGGGGAGCCTGGGCAGGAGTGCTGTGCTTGCTGCACCCTTTCTGCACCCCACCATCAGCTTGTCAGATGGGTGATTCATCTGGGTTCTCCTCACAGGCGGCTGTGGATGAGCTTAGGTCCTTCTGCAGCACTTGTCCAGCACAGAGGAGACAGAAGTGGGCCTTCATACTGAAGCTGTAGCTTCCTTGCTTTTGGAGCTGTATGGAAGACAAACAAGGAGGATAAAGTTTTCCCAAACCAGGCTCATGTGTGAGAAGTACTGCTTCTAAATTCAAGCTTTGGGTTAACAAAAGCATACCACTACAGCTGTGAAATGAAACCCCCTTCTCCACCCACAGAATACTCTTTTGAAGATATGGCACTACACATTTTGTTTTTTCAGTAACTAAGCGAGGGCTTGAATCCAGAAATATAGTCCTCGTGTAATTATTTCATCAGTCCGTAAATAGTAGCAGTGGAAGAATATTTCTGATAGTGACATCCCTTACATTGTTACTGTTTGCAGCTATAGATGACCAGAACTGTAAATTCAGAACTATGTGTTAGATATGCCATCACCGGAAGTCATTAAATCAAGTGTGGACATCTTTGAAAAACATATCCTAGCTCAATCACAAGACAAGTCTGTGTCATGGGTCTGCGTTGTACAGGTGGAGGATATGAAGACAATATCTCATGCAGGTATTAAAAGTCATGAATCTTTGAGTCTGCTTTGCCAGACTAGTTTGGATTTCTTTTCATTCCAAGATTTTGAATTATTTCAGCATTCATATTTGTCAGCTTGAAGAGAAACATCAAAAACAAAGGTACAAAGCCCAGCCTTTCAGGATAGAAATAGATTAACAGTTCCCAGAGGGAAAGGCACCTGAATGACCCTGACTGATCTGGGACCTTTCCACAAGGCTACCATTAGACAAAGCTTTCCCCAGATCTCACTGTTAAGGGCATTTGAGGTGGAAGGAGATACTGGCCACAAGACAGACACTCAAAGCACGCTTCCTTGAGGGGTTAAAAGTTCAGAAATGTTTTATAAGAAGATAAAGCATCAGAGGAGAGCAGCCGTTTTACAATACAGAGTAAAGGCAGGAGGATTGAGGAGTTTATAAAGTCCTAATACTGATTAAGAAAGTGTTTCAGTGTGGCTAAGTTGGAGCATTGAATGAAAGACAACAAACCTTCACCATTGCTGCAGTGTCCTCCTCCCGCTGAGCAACCCCTGTGCTAAGGAGGAGCTGTGGCAATTTATACATCTTAAATTGTAAATTCCAGCCACTGGCTTGAAGCAAAGATTTTTTTTTTTTCTTCTATCTAGTCACCAAGATCATATTGTTATAAACAGTAAGAGATTCTTCAAAGCTACAAATAAACTATCTGCCTTAACACTGCCTGATCCTGTACAGAGGTGGACATCATGGGTCTCTCTGCCGTCACCTGTCATGCAGGAATAGGACCATAAAACTATGGGATCTTAATCTTGCAATGAAGTGTGCAAGGAATTAATTCATCCTGAAGCCATACAAACCCTGCAAACTGTAACACCAATCCCAAACTGGGACTTTTTCCTTTAATACCTCACATGGTAATGCCCCTGAGACAGAAGGACATTGCCACAGGAGAAATTAGTAGAGCACAGTAAGTAATACAAGGTAATTTGCATGATTAATCAATAACATTTTGTCCTGAATTGTTAAGCTTTTTTGTCAGCTTTTTGGTTCTGCCAACATGTTAATTAACAGCCAGTCTCTCAAATGATGTCTATGCCACACCAGCAAGATACTGGAGCTTCGCTGCCTGGGGGGAGGGAGGAGGATTTTGGGAAGATCATGAGGGAAATGTATGACCTGTACAAAGAGCAGCCTCAAATTTCAGACTGGTTTACTCATTTCAGACACCCTTGGAGACCCACAAACGGCACATAAAGCCTGAAGTTTCTGGCATGATGAAGAGGGAGAAAGAATAGCAAGAGTGAGGAGACGAGAATAAAGAAGGGCCTGAGAAAGCCATTTTCCATAACAATGCAGTGATTAGGGAGAGCAGGAAGAGAAGAGCTGTGCTCTGAAGAAGTTAGAGAAAATAGAGGTTCGAATATCATTAGAATCACAGAATCATTTAGGTTGGAAAAGACCTCAAGGACCATCAAGTCCAACCTTCATCCCAACATCTTCCTGACCACTAGTATGTGTATTCAGAAGTAGATGTGAAGTGCTACATCTACCTGTTTTTTAAATACCTCCAGGGATGGTGACTCCACTACTTCCCTGGGCAGCCTGGTCCAATGCCTAACCACTCTTTCAGTAAAGAGTTTCTTCCTAATACCCAATCTAAACCTCTCCTGGTGCAACTTGAGGCCACTACCTCTTGTCCTATCATTAGTTACTTGGGGGAAGAGACCAACACCAGCCTCACTACAACTTCCTTTTAGGTAGTTGTAGAGGGCAATGAGGTCTCCTCTCACCCTTCTCTTCTCCAAGCCTAATAATCCGAGTTCCCTCAGGCACCCCTCATACAACATATTCTCCAGACCTCGCACAAGCCTTGTTGCCCATCTCTGCCCCCACTGCATCATCTCAATGTCCTTCTTATCCTGTGGCACCCAAAACTGGACACAGTACTCAAGGTGTGGTCTCACGAGTGCCGAGCACAGGGGCACAATCACCTCCCTGCTCCTGCTGGTCACACCGTTTCTGATACAGGCCAGGATGCCGTTGGCCTTCTTGGCCACCTGGGCACACTGCTGGCTCATGTTCAGCCAGCTGTCGACCAGCACCCCCAGGTCCTTTTCCACCAGGCAGCTTTCCAGCCACTCCTCCCCAAGCCTGTAGCGTTGCTGGGGGTTGTTGTGACCAAAGTGCATGACCCAGCACTTGGCTTTGTTAAACCTCATACAGTTGATCTCAGCCCATTGCACCAGCCTGTCCAGATCCCGCTGCAGAGCCTTCCTACCCTCAAGCAGATCGACACTTGTGCTTAATTTTGTGTCATCTGCAAATTTACTGAGGGTGCATTCGACTCCCTCATCCAGGTCATTGATGAAGATATTAAACAAGACTGGTCCCAAAACTGAGCCCTGAGGGACACCGCTTGTGACTGGTAGCCAACTGGATTTGACTCCGTTCACCACCACCCTCTGGGCTCGGCCATCCAGACAGTTTTTTACCCAGCGAAGAGTCCACCTGTCTACACAGTAAGCTGCCAGGTTCTTCAACAGGATGCTGTGGGGGACGGTGTCAAATGCCTTACTGAAGTCCAGGTAGACAACATAAACTTCCTTGCCCTCATCCCCTAGGCAGGTCACCTTGTCATAGAAAGAGAACAGGTTGGTCAAACAGGACCATGCTGGCTGGGCCTGATCCCCCAGTTGTCCTGCACTTGCCATGTGAGCATATCCAAGATGAACCAGTTCATAATCTTGCCCAGTACCAAAGTCAGGCTGACAGACCTGTAGTTCCTGGGATCCTCCTTCCTGCCCTTCTTGTAGATGGGAGTCACATTGGCAAGCATATAGGGAGATGCCATGGGGCTTCCCATGTTTTGAGGCTTAGAAGCAAAGAAGCAGGTAAAAAGTGAGAGGACACAAACCCAAGAGGAAAGTAGTACCTGTGAAAAATGTAGGGGAAGATGGGGAGGAGGACATGGAGACAAATAAGAAGGAATTATTTTTTTCTTGGCAATCAGTGAATCCTTCTTAAGTGTTTATAGAGGAAATTGCCTTTCTTGGAGAACCTGGCACGTTCTCTGGAGGCTGATAACCTTTTGTCAATGAGATGCTCTGTGTACCAGAGCAGTTTTGTATGCAAAGAAGTAATGGTTTTGTTTACACAGTTCTCTAATCCATCAAGAAAAAAACAGGACTGGACTGTAGCAGAACTGCTCCCCAGAACACCCTTACCTGAAAGAGGAGCTTCATGGTAACCCACTGATGGGCTACATAGCGGTTAGCTCTCCAGTGCAGTCCAGCAGATTGGGAGGGGAACAACACATCAATTACTCATAAATCTGTGAGAGACCCAGGAACGTGCTAGTCAGGAGTATCAATTTCTGTATGTGGCGATACAAGATTTGCCTGGGATGTATTTGACATTTAAATGCAGAGAAATGAAGTTGCTCATGTTGCCTCTGGAGAGAGTTCTACATTTGTCCACCCCCCACCATAACCTTCAGGCCCCTACAATTCCCTATCCTCTCAACTAAAACATCTTGTTTCCTCCTCTGAAGAATACAGCTAGATAATTAATCGTAAGTAAGAGCTAACCCACAACTGTACACATTCTCTCATGTTCTCAGCCAAGCAAATCTTTCATTTTGTCGGGTAATTTCTTTTTAATGTGGTCGTTGCTATTATTTCTTGATAGTGATAAAAGACCTGAAGCATAACTCTTTTCAGAGAATTTGAGAGGAAAAAAAAAACAACCAACTTTGTTGGTTGAAAGGAGAATATTTAATGCATGCAGAAGGTGTTAATTAAAAATCCTTAAAGCTGACATTATAGCCCTAAAAATAAGGAATATTTTGAGTCTTAAATGTCTCAGTTATCATCACAGAACATGTCTGGAATGGCACTCATTTCTTTGCCCCAAGGCATTACTGTAAAATTAAAAATGGGCATTTGGAGCTAGCAAGCTTTGATCTAATTGAATTTATGGTAGGATCAAATCATAATATGCCCATGATTTGCTGATCTCACTCCTCCCTCTTGGCAAGGGTTTGTCAAGTGATACAAATGGACTTATAACTTACTAAAAGATTTGCTACAAAGTAAGCTGATTTTTCAGTCTGTAACTTATTGTTGTGTGGGGCCTTAACAAAAGAAAAAAAAGAAAAAACACCTGAAATTTGCATATATGCAAAATGGTAAAGGAAGCTTCCAAGCTGCTATAATTCAGTAGGTATGACATTTACCTCTATGTGTTTTTCTTCATCTGGCTTAGTTTATATCACACTGTGCAAAGCTGAAAATCAATTCATTTTGGAAACAATTTCTTTTTACACACTCTCTTCTGTGGATCCAATTTCTCGTCTGTTTAGAGAATTCTTTTGGCATGAGCAGAGGTAAAACTGACGAATATTAAATCTCTGCAATCTAATAAATACTAGTGCTTACCTAACTTTCAATGAAATACATATATGCATATACATATACCTAGATATATACATTCTATATACATAGGTAGAGGTTCTAAATAAAATATAACGTGTTGTATTTTATCTCAGCTAGAAAGAATGACTTTTGCAGATGAGAAGTGGCATCAGTCATCAGTGAGTGTATGGAATCTGAAATAGCAAAGCAATTGAACATGAAAAGTTTGGCATAGGAAAGAAGGGTGAGTAATTTATACCCACTCAGGAACAGGTGTGACTTGTTCATAAACCGGTTAGGAAAAAAATTTGTTCAATTACTACTCTCTGGTAAATAACAAATTACCATAGCAACTCCATTTGCGAACAACATATGCATATATTTTGTCTCAGAAAAGCCTGAGTCTAAAACTGTGTTTTACTTCCACGCCACGCCTTCTTTCCTAACTTTAAGATGCAAATTCTATGAACTTTCAGCTCCTTATTTACACATGCTGCCTTGGTCGTAATCTGAAACCACCACCTTAGGGCTGACTGTATTCCTCAATCCATGCTTAAACTATTCTGCCTATTTGTTCAGATTGTTGGATTGAGCTAATCTAGCCAGTAGCTTCTGTGATAGGGAGACTAAATAGCTGTCATTCTGGGGGTGGATTCCAAATGATTTGTTAAAATCAGACATTTTTTTATCAGCAATTACAAATAACCTGAGGAATAGGTGTGTATGCAAGTGCATATCAAAATTTATTATTATGTATGATTGTGGTGGTGGTTAGAAATTTGTAATAATTTCATTTTTCAAGAAGTAGGGAATTATTCAAAGGAAATCTGATCCGAGTTTGAATATAACACACCTCGATCTGTGTACAAATACATAAGGGTTATACAGGGTCAGTTAGGTAACATCACTTTAAAACCCTGAGTCTTTAATATATGTACAGTCTGGACCTTGCACCTTGAAGAGTAACTATTTTCACTCAGAGTACTGTTCAAATTAACCTGCCTGGGTTTAAATTAGTCTCCAAGTGGTCTTCAGAATTGAGAGAGGTGATCAGAATCTGCTGTTATTGACAGATTTCCATTTTGCAGTCAGCAACAAATGGGAGTTTGCTTAGTGTTCCCATAACCATCTGTTGCATCCATAGTGGCAATTTCAGTCTAGATCCTTCTAGCCTATCTATGTTTACGTGATTCAGATGGCCAAACGTATCAGGATGGGCAGCAGCATAACAGATGTTGACTCCTTCAGTCTGAAAAATATCTTAGATCCATTTCTGATTTTATAAAACTATGCCAGATAACTGGCCCAATAAAGATAAACCATGTATGCAATTGTAAGCTCTGGTACCCCATCCTCATTTTTCTAAACAATAAGGGAAGAAGGTGAAGTAGAAAATATAAGCACTTCTTCCTTAGCCAGTCTCATCTCATAGTTCACTGGGCATCACTTTTGCTCAAACAGATGCTCTGAACCAAACCACTCGATCATCAATAGGTGCAGTGAAACAAATCTCTTCTCATTCCATTGGAAATATGCAAACAGTAATACATTTCTAGCCTGAAGAATTCCCTGTTCATACCACAGTAATTTATCTCACGGAATTATCTTGCTTTAGTTATTCATTCTAGAAGCTTTTAAAGGAAAGAAAAAAAAACCCCAACAAACAACAAACAAACCACTGATAAACAGAGCAGACACTTACAACTAGTTGACCAAGTTCACCTGTGTCCAGTGACTCAAATACATTGAATTGCAAATGTTTTTTTAGGTCACACTACATGGGCTGCATCTGCAGCTGGTGTGCAGTTTTGAAAGAAGTCTCCCAGTTGTACCCACATGCAGTGCCTCGGCTGACATCACGGAAAGGAGTCAAGTTACTATGCACAAGCTGGGTTCCTCCCAGTGGAGCTAAACTGGTAGATGGATTTCAGAGGAACACCTAAGGCACTCCAGCCACTCCTGAGTGTTCAGTCCAAGCAGAAAGGTTAGAGCTAAGCCAGAGTAAGACACCTTCAACTGCTTTGCTTTGCAGATCCATTCCTCTTGAGTTGCACCTTAGTAATGTAGATATAGGTTCTGCCACAGAGCTTTGCTTCAGTATTTTTTGCATGGAGTGATTATGTCAGTGGAATTTTATTTATATCATAGTTGTATTACCTCTTACCACCTTTTCATCTTTGTATTCAGGTAAGTAATGCAATTCAACACAGGTAAAAAGTTATCATATCCTTGCCATAAACTGAGTGACATGATAACTCATCTCATCAGATAGTTTCACAGTGCTATGCATCAGCTGGAAGGCTGAGAATGAAGCAAATATTCAAAGTTTTTCTCTAACTCCCCTCGAGCCACAAGGAGATGTAAGTACTGATATGAAATGACACTACATTTTGTTTGGGAAAATTCTGCAGAGTTGCTTTAGCCCAATATGGCAACTATTACATAAGCAGCAATAACATCTTCTCTTTCAAATTCTTCATTTTCTCTTTTTTCATGTAGACCAAATGTACTTTGAGCTCAGCTAGCTTTCACTTTAGACAATAAGGACAGAACAAAGTCCTTAAAGCAGCAGATGAAACTTTCTGAGAAAGAGACATAGGGGCTCAAATTGAAACAGCCCCTCCCAACATTAGACAGATGCCTGAAGCATGCAGAGGTAGAGTGCAGGAGCTCGGGTCAATCACGCCATGATCAATGTGATCAAGTGAAAGCCGTTTATTTAGTAAAACATCGCTCTTTTATAATCTCTTTGGCATAGCACGCAGTACAAGCTATTCTGCTCTTGGTTACATTGTGCACATCATTTACCTAGCAACAATTTCTAATTGGTAGCACATATTCTTCAAGCTCTCGTTATTGTAGGATAGCTCAGTCCATTCTCCCTACACATGCTGATTGGTTGGTGCTCCTGCACTGACTTCTTGCCAGGTTGCTGTTCTGTGGAATTTGCTTGTTAGGCCTCTTATCTCCTTCACTCCCTGGGACTCTTCAGCCTCAGGGCTTCCCAGGCTCTTTCAGGGAAACACCATTATCTGCTCAAAGCTAAGGTCCATCCCTGAGTCCTCAGACCAGCTGTGGACTCCCACAGTAGAGTAGAAGTACGGTACTAGCAGCTGGAGATAGGACAAAGCTGAAGGTAAAGAATCCTTTCTTGCAGCATTTTTTAATAGTTTTACATTTTCAACTTCGAAATTCTCAGTCCTTGTTGCAATGACAGTCACACAGCCATCAAGCATCCCCTCTGTCCAGGAGGGTCATCCATTGGGCTGTGACTTCCTGCATGGTCTGAGCAGTAGCAATGCAAAACTGTGTCTTTTCTTGGCCTTGGGGGAATATCTAGGCAGTATGGGAATCCCAACACAGCCATTATATAAAGTTTTCAAGATTATCACTAGCCACATTAATGCAAGAAACATGCAGATCAAAGTGAAAACAGTAGCAGAGTTGGATGCTGCTCCTTGCCTCAGTTGTCTGATCATTCTTGAATACTCTTTGGTCATCACTGTGTTCCTCAGTTTTATTTTAGCCAGTGCATCACTGCAATCCATGAAGAATTTCTTCATGATTTCTCTACAGTACGTAGCTGCTATACTAGTCAGGAAAGAGAAAAGGCAAAAGACATTTCAAGCTTCATAAGTTTTCTTTAAAAACTGAATGATGAGACACACCAAGGAGAAGTGCTGCTTTAAATACTATTTCTCAACTCTTTTAAGCCAAGAATTGCCATATCTTTGTGAAACATCACTTCACTGCTCTTCATGAACAGCCAAATAAAATTTAACCTAAGCTTTGAGTAGTCATTTATTAATTCTATTTTTCCTCATGGTGTTTCTTATTTGCACATGTAGGAATGTGTGTATTTGGAGGATTTTTTAAATGCTTTTGTTGTGTGGACAATGTTCTGATGTCTCATAGAACTTTCGCATCCTGGAGACAACAAATCGTTAAACTTCTCAGTGCAGCTACAATCTCCCATTGAAACCTGGTTTTTATTTCACTCAGAGACTATAATCCGTCAGGCTGTTGCAGGTCTTGTTTTATGCTCAGAACAACTTTCTTTAACCTTATCTGGTCCTATGGCCAAAAGAAATCTCCAGTACCTCAAAAAAACCTACACTTTAATTCTTCTCTTGTATTCCAAATGTTAGCCTCATTTTTAAACCCTTTCACTATGGTAGACAGTAGCCTTCTTGTTAAGGCTTCTGAGGGGGCGTTACACAAGCTCAGCTTTGTCTGGCTTTGCTGATTTGATTTTCCCTAGTTTATCTATGGTCAGGGGCTGGCTTTCAGAGCCACAAATTATTTTGTTCTATAGCTTCTTACAGAGTATGAAGTTTCAAATGAAGGATCTCATGGCTGAGTCCTTGCACTTAAAGCACTCTCCAAAAAGGAATTCCAAAACTACACAAGGATTCTCCCAGTTATAACAGCATGCTAATAATTAAAATTAAAATTGAAATTGTTTCCCTTGCCCCAAGAGCTGTAGAGCAGCATAACCCTCCTCATCCTCAGCGTCCCCAGCCACAACAGCACAGTCACTGGTTTTCTGTTCAAAGTCAGGTATAGGGTTCAATTTCTTCCCATAACTTCATAGCACAGAGACTGTCAGACACCAAAGTGGTTGCAAGGAAGATCTAACAAACTGTTAGAGGCCCTGCACATCTGTTAGCAGAATTTGGTTGTGTTAGAAAGGCACTGAGCCTTGCTGCGCATTGAAAGATCAGCAGTCCACATTTACCCCTGTGCCCCCGAGAAAGGCATAGTCTTTCCTTCCCACCTACAGCTTTAGTAGTGAATCAAACAGGGCATATGCATTGCAGGGTCACTGAATTAAAGTGTGCTGAGAAAATAATGGGTCCTCTAAAGATTGTTTTTTAAATCTCTTGACATTTTGGAGTTACAATGATGGAGCATTTGTGTTCCAAAATAGGGTATCTTTGAACCTTTGTCATTACATGACAAATCAGACAACTACTGACATTTCCTTGCTCTGTAGAGAACCTTAACTCTGAGGCTATCTTACAAGGAAAACGCTGCGAGTACCATCACCTGAGAATTCAGAAGTAGGCTGAACAATTCACCAGAGACTATGAGGTAAGAAATAATCATCCTCTGACAAGTGACCTAGACTAGAAGGCTGAGCAGGACTTTTCCAGCTTTTACTTTTATTATTCCTTGCTGGGTGATTATTTGGAAAGGCATAGAAGTTCATATCAATTTAGAGAGTGTCTTTTTATATGCAAAACTCATAGTACAAGTCTCAGTACAGGGAAATGCACTTTGCAAATAACATTTTCAAGAGGATTTCTGGAACTCCATTTCTGTCAGGCACCCTTACAAATATCCAGGCAACCTAAATAACAGCTATCCAGATTTCTTTTAAATTCTGACTTTGCTTCATGGATTCTATTTTGACACTACAATAAAATGGCACTGTGTAATTTTATTCTTTTCTTCATTCATAATTGCCCTTTTGATTTTGAAAATAATGCTTCTTGCTAACTGCGATGTGAGCTGCATTCCATTTGCTATGTTATCTAAATTTGAGCAAATATTATAAAGCTTGCACAGTTCCGCTGAGGGACAGAATGTTCTCATTTCCTCAGTTACTCACATTTGAATATAATGTTCACAAAGACATTTGCACTTGTTCTTCTTTCTTATAATTGGAAACCTTAAGATTAACGCTGTTGTTTAAAATAAGATACATTTAAGTCAACAAGCCTTTCTAAACTTAATTTTCAGCACTGCAGGTTACTAATTTTTTTCTGGTCTAGCTTTCATTCAGAAGCAAACATATGTGTCACACAAATGTGCATTTTTAATGCTTTTGCTGATTTAGGCCCAGCTTATCACAGATATCCTGGCCTAATTATGCCTGCTCAAACACAGCAAGTATTGAAAGCATCATTCAAAGGCACATGAACTTTACTAAGCTCAGCAGAAACCTCCTTATTGTATGCAGGGTCACTGGGCTGGGTCTCAAGCCTACCACCACTTAACCATCCACTTCAGAGGCTTATGCTTTGCAACTTCAACCTCGTGTCTGCACCAAGGCTGGCTATGCTAGGGCTGGGCATGAGGAAGAATGCATTCATAGTATCATCGAATCATTTATGTTGGAAAAGACTTTTTAGATCATCCAGTCCAATCATAACTGTAATCTACCAAGTCCGCTGCTAAACCATGTCCCTAAGCATCACACCTACACAGCTTTTAAATACATCCAGGGATGGTGATTCAACCACTTCCTTGGGCAGCCTGTTCTACTGCTTGACAACCCTTGCAGTGAAAATTCCAACTTAAACCTCCCCTGGTGCAACTTGAGACCATTTCCTCTTGTTCTATCACTTGTTCCTTGTGAGAAGAGGCCAGCACCCACCTCTACCTCCTTTCAGGTAGTTGTAGAGAGTTATAAGGTCTCCCCCCAGCCTTCTCTTCTCCAGACTAAAGAGTCACAGTTCCCTGAGCCACTTGTAAGATTTGTTTTCCAGGCCCTTCACCAGCTTTGTTGCCCTTCTACAGACAGGTTGCCCTTCTCTGAACGCATTGTTTCATGGAGCAATCCTACATGTCAACAAAGTGCTCTTGGAATGTATCTGGGCCTCTATCTCCTTGAAACCAAAGAAACCTTGTTCAGAAGGACAACCATAGTAAGCATGCTTGCATAGAGCGGAAAGGGACCCCATGGGCTATTGAGCCTGGTCAGCTGATATTACAAGCAATCATGTTGCATTAGCAGTCCAAGCGATGTACAGAGCTGGATTGCTCACTGTCTCGCACCTCGTGCAGTTATCCCAGCCTGTGCTCACTAAGCAAGGCCTGTGGCCCCACAGCATCTGCTTTCTGCTTGCCTGTTGGTGGAAAGCAGCCGGCATCCTGGATTAATCAGGCTTACCATGTGTCAGCACAGGAGGTCTCACCGGACTGAGGATGGCATGATGGAGCTTCAGTGCCAGGCTGGGTGGGTTTCCGGATTTCACTAGCCAGTAACCCTCACACATAAAAATGCAGCAAGGTTCAGGTTTTGATCAATATTTTAAACTTAACTTTTAGCCCTTGAATTTGGAAATTAGAAACTCTTGGTTTGGAATGGAAATGGTGATGCTTCCCAGCTCCAGCAGGACACTGCTGACCAAGCCCACCGCTGGCTGGAGAAACTGAACGGCATACAGTGCCAAGCACCCCAGGCTCACACTGATGTCCACTGTCCCCCAAGGCACAGAACAGACAGAGGCACACCTTCTTCAGGGATACTGCTCCACCATTTGTTTTACACTGCTCCGGAGCAACCAAAGCTCCTCTCTTCAAGTCCTCTTTTCTTTTTTACTATTCTCCCAGAACCATGCATGTGCTTTTACAATAGAGATTAATTACAGAAATGTGGTGGGTTTTGACAGCAGAAGGTAACTGCTGTCTGGAAATAGCATGAATTGTAGAACACTTTCACGAGCACACAATACAAAGAAGGACACTGCCAAAACAATGGCTAGAAACAAAGAAATATAGACATTTTATTGAAGCAATGTGGCATTTAATGTCACAAACTGAAGGAAAATCCAATTGCACAATAAATAAGACTTAGCAAGTGGATTAAGGACATAAGTTTATGCACATGACACACAGTTCTAAGTAGGAAAAACACATATCTATATACATTTGAATTTGGATGCACAAACAGATTTTTTTTCACTCAAGGGTATAGCTCAAAAAAGTTCTTAATGAATCATTTGTAATAAAATGGTCATAAGAAACATCATACTCAAGTAAAGAGTGTTTTTCTCAAGACTTGAAATACTGGTTAGCAGCCATGCCTGCCCTGAACAGGGGCATCTGCTTCTTTCTGTTTAATGAATTGGGCTGCTCTGTTCTTTATGCGTGGGAAGTACAGCCAGTTTGAGACACATTTAAATAAAACCATTCTGGCAGTTATTTGCCTCAGATGAAAGAAAGTGAGGCCAGCCTTCAACATCCTAGTGGGGTTTGTGGCTGCATACCCTCTTTTGTTCCTCCAAAGTTATGTTCTCATTAAAATGTCACCTTACAACAATTCTCTAATGTACTGGTTTCTACCTTCATTAGCTGTTGAAGCAAAGCTAGTAATGGAAAAACAGATTACCCTGAATTTACGATGGGCTAATTCCACTCCTTTTAGCCACAATGATAAATCACCCTTTGTTTACTATTCAAAGACCAGTAATTTTGAGCAGAATGAAGAATGGATGGAAAAATACAGTTTTAACTGTTGGCACAGATTGTTATGGGGGGCCCCAAAAAAACATGATCAACAAGTAAAATGTGAAAACAAGCTCTTGTAAACCCAATGAACAAATGCACTTGTTTTAGTCAACTGAATATCCCAACATTTACCTCTGACAACAGGGCTTGACTCATGGGCAATTTTCTGTCACAGACGCAGTATTTTTAAAGGAGAGGTGGAATCAAGACATCTGCACAGAGACTTAATTTCTGAAAGGTCACCATCTAAAGCCTTTCTGGACTGAAGGAAAATGAGAGAGCTGAAACTTTTCATGGTGTAATCAGAGGACTGAAAGTAAAATTGTTGTTGAAACCAGACGTTCATTTCTGTACCCTGGACCTTTTGGAGATTTAGGGAGTGGGTGTCCATCCACCTCTGACTGTCTCCAGGCCCTTTTTTGATGCTTCTCTGAGACAGAATCAGGGCCAGCACACATTCTGCAAAGTACTGAAGCATGTCTAAACCCACACACACACACACTCTCTGACCAGGCAGCAGAGGCACCTACAAATTACCCATGTGTTTCTCTGGCTCAGGGATACCCCAAAAGCTAGGCAGATTTATTTTTTTTTTTGGCTTGTACTGCCCCTGTATGTGCTCCATTGGAGCATTGCTGCACAGACTCCTGGTGTCAATGAGAACTAATTTGTATTGGAAAGATAATTTGGGAGATATTTCTCTAGCTATTTCTCTGGCTGCATGGAGTAGTTCAGAGCAAATATAGTACAGTGGACCCTAAATTCTTTAATGGAAACACCTGAGGAAACAAACAAAAAAATACTTAGGAGAGGTAGTAGTAGAAATCATTATAAAGTCAGTAGTACCTAAAAGATACCAGATCTTATTCACAAAGAAAACTTCCACAGAGCATCTTTGAGGTAAATAGTGATGCCCTCATTATTATCATTATAAGTTTGGGGGTTTTTAATCTTGCTTTAAAAGCACAGATAGAAAAAAAGGCAATGAATAGGAATGTCATACACTGTCATTTACTGGCTTAGTATAGCGCAGAAAAAGGTTCCACCTTCATAGGCATGGCAAGGGAGTGGGGATTCACTATCATGGGTTAGAGAGATGACAGTGAATCCAAATTTATAACACTAAGCAGCTATATTGTATGTGAAAAAAAATTTTAAAAATCTGAGAAAACATTTAGAAGCTTTTCCTAAAGGCATTTTGTACCTGTCAAAATACACTGTAATTCTGTTGAAAGTAGATGATACATATGAAAATGTGTGCTAAAGTGATCAGATTCTAAAGTAACAGAGTTTCATTTCTTCTGCAAATTAGTTTCTATATGTATACATATCTCATTATCTACCTATACTTCTCCTTTTCTGGAAACTGTGATTTATCTGTTCTATTTTGAACAAGTTGTAAAAGCCTAGAATACCAAGTTAAAAAAAAAAAAAACTAAAATAGAAAAATAAAAAGGATACTGCTGGGACAGAAGTTCCCTAAGGGACAAAATTAAATGCAACATCTTAGCTCATCAGGCAAATACCATGTCAGCCTCAAATAAAAGGCATTATTTTCATTTGACTGGTTCAAAGAAAGTGATTGTCAGAACCTGTTCTTGTTCCTTTTGCTTTCTAAGTGAAAGAGAGGCTGTAGTTAGGGTATAGATTTAACTGCTGAGGTGGGAAAACTTCTATTTATTTTGTCTGCTTAACAAAAAAACAGCAATTAAGGGTTTTAATCTCTTTTTCCCATCTCTCTCTCTCTTTGGATTATGAACTGGACTTCCTATATTTTTATGTAGGATTGATTGCCTTGTCTCAGACATCAGAAGAGTAAGTGAATAACTGATAAAAGAGGTGGCTAATGTAAGGTGCAATCTTATTTAGACCACCCACAGAAATTAGCTGATTTCTTAAAAAAACCTTACAACTGTCTTCCTCTTAACTTCAATAACCTAAGAATCCCATTCTTACTCTGGAGTTGATGATCAATGTGTTCCTACTTACTATTTTCAGAAAGGGATTTAGTCTTGCCCAGAGGGCAAAGTTTATCAGTGAGAAATATTTGTTTTATTCATGAACTGAAATCCGCTGCAAACTCGCTTCCTCCAAACTGCAAAACAACTGATTTTTGTGTTTTATTTTATAAGGTCTCCCTGGATGTCCATCAGGAATCTGCAGCTGAGACCCTGTGAGAATATCTTCCTTTCTTCAACCATTTGGTTGTTTCACTTATTTAAACTGTAACTCCTTCAGGGTATTTTGGTCTTCAAATGTACAATGAGATCTTTCATTGTTCAAGATTTAAGGAGAGATCACTGTTGTCAGCTGTGCCATTTTTATTTGACCCACTGATATTTGGTGTTTTTCCTAAAGTTCCTAAACTCCTTGGCTGAAGCAGTTAAATAAAATTTTGATGGAGATGAGTTCTTAGCATTGGGGTTAGAGGAAGAAATTTTCTAAAGCTTGAACATTAAAGCAAATATGAAGAACCTAATGCTTCTAAAACAGTAATATTTTAAATCCTTTCGTGACTTCTTAGTACTCGGCATTAACAAAAATGCTGCTATAATACATATTATATATAATAATGAAAATGCTTGCTAAAAATGATCCTTCATTAGCAAGCAATAGAGCTTCTGATTCAACAATGAAATTTAATCTGAAACTAATAACCCATGTGCCCATGCAAGTATGTCTTATTTCTGTGCTTGCAATTTTCCTTCCAGTATTATGAGAAAAACACTTGGCTTTCTTTACCTTCCTTGTCTTTATGGTGACAGCTGCGAAGATCTGTCTTCATAAATGATTACAACAGCCCTTTTCCATCAGTCATCATACTATTTTCATTTAACGATGCTGATTCGAACTGGGAACTGAGACCGTTTAGTCCGGAGAAGAGAAGACCGAGGGGAGACCTTATTGCTCTCTACAACTACCTGAAAGGAGGGTGTAAAGAGGCGGGTGTTGGTCTCTTCTCCCAAGTAACTAGCAATGGGATGAGAGGAATGGCCTTAAGTTGTGCCAAGGGAGGTCTAGATTGGATGTTAGAAAAAATTTCAATGCTGAAAGACTGGTAAGTTACAGGAATGGGCTGCCCAGGGAAGTGGTGGAGTCACCATCCCTGGCGGTGTTAAAAAAACATGTAGATGTGGCACTTCAGGACATGGTTTAGTGGTCACAGTAGTGTTGGGCTGATGGTTGGACTCGGTGATCTTAGAGGTCTTTTCCAACCTTAATGATTCTAGGATTTTACAATTTATCCTAATACCTATTAAATATGCCCTGAAGGTCTTTTCCCATCTCCACCCCCAACAGATTTGCAAGAAAATCTTACAAGTGTTTTCTGACTTACAGGCCTATTTCAGGATCTGGCCCTTATGTTTCTTCGTTTCCCTCAGTGTATTTCCAGCCTCCAAAATTTCTGTATAGATCACTCATTAGAACAATAGTTTTGATAAGCTGGTTCTGAAGAGAATAGGTCACAGTTCTGAAAAGTGATCAGTGATTCTTAGACCTAATTGCAGCCATTGGTTGGTCTCTCTGAGTGTTTTGTGCCCAAATGCTACACAGGATGAACCCAAAACTCCCTTCTTCAGCCCTCCCACAGAGGCTTTCTTCGTGATTTTTAAGCTTTAATTTTGCTAAACTATAATAAAGGGGTCTTTAGAAGCACCTATAATTCTCAAGCAGGCTGGAAAGGGTGCACGCCTGATTTCTGATAGTTTTCTTTCACTGGCAGATCCTCTCTTTCCTCCCTTATGGGTAATCTTCAGCTGCTCAATTAAGGCAACTTTAAGTTGGACTTGTGCTTGCCAAGCACTGAGAAAGACATCTGTCATCTGCCAGGATCTAGTCCTGTAGTCCCAACACCTTTTCTAGTGATAACACAAAGGTTTTTCTGAAGATTTCAGTTGATGCTGCATGAGGATATTGCAAATCTGTATGTTGAATCTGCTTGTACATAAAGCTTTCACTGTAGGACATTGCAGGACTTCCTAAAGAAAAAAAGGCAAATAATCAAAACCAGTCTCAAAATTGTGAGTGATACAGCACACACTATAGAAGAAGAAGTGAACAGGCACAGGGTCATTTATTAAGAACATGAAAATAGGGAAAATTACAATGAAGACTTAAAAAATGCTAGCTAACATAAAAAAAAAAAATCTTGCAAAATACTTGAGAGTTTTTAACTTTTTATTTAAGGAAAGTATTACTGATCCTCTCCTGAGTTCACTTGTTCTAGCATCTTTACTCCGGTACAAGGGATTCTGCAAGCAAGAGGAAAAAAACATCTTCAAAGCATAAAGCAGTTGCTTAATGGCAAACAGAGAGAAGCAGGTAGGTAGTATTTAACCAGTTGTAAGGCTAAGCATAGATGTGTTCCTCACCCTTAATAAAGCACCCAAGAGCTTTTGCTGGCCAGGCAGGCACAAGCAGGGACGAGCAGGGCTGGCTTCTGCAGCTCCTTGGAGCAGGTCCTTAGTGTCACAGGGTTATCCTTGTCCACCCACTCCTGATGGCACTGACCATTTGACCTGATGAGCTGATGGTTTGCGACTAGCAGCCCCAACTAGCAAGGCTAGCCTCCCTAACTTTTTTGCTTTTTCACACCTTTCCACACTGATGTTTTTCCTCTCGAATCCTCTAGCTACTTCTGATCCTATCTCAAGAAGCCTACTTCTGCCTGTAATTTTACCTTCCTTCTCTCTGTACAGACTTTCTCACAGCTTTTTCTGAGCAGTCTAGGTGGAAGTTATGCAGCTGTGTTGCATCGCAACTGAGTCATGGGTCCAGGAACATGGTCTGAGAAACCCTGGGTGGCAGGAGAAAGCTTACAGCAATGGCTACAAAATGGGGCTTACAAACAAATGAAATACATTCCTAAATATATCAATATAAATCTACTGTTTCTATCAGCATAATGTATCCACGCGCACATAGAAAAAAGTTCCCTGTGAGTTATAAATAGCTTACTCCTGGAAGGTAGCTAGTTACAAAGGATATCAAATGCTTGACCTGGCATCCCTAGGCACCCATAATTCCTAATGTACTAAGAGCTTTAGGGACAAAACATCTGTAAGACGGAACCTAAAATGAAATAAAAATATTGAAGGTCATGCAGAATAATTTACGTCAGCTTTGGGTTTTTGATAGATGAGAAGGCTCTTACTCATTGGAAATGTTAGGAAGCATTACAAGAACAAGCAAGAAATAGAAATTTACAGATTAATACATTTTAATGGCAGAAGAATCATCTAGTCTGGCCTGCATACCATAGGCCAGGGGTCCTCAAACTACGGCCCGCGGGCCGGATACGGCATTCTTTTTCCTGTTTTTTGTGCACTACTACAAATCAAATATGTGCAGTGTGCATAGGAATTCGTTCATTTTTTTCCAAACTATAGTCCAGCCCCCGACAGTGTCTGAGGGACAGTGAACCAGCCCCCTGTTTAAAAAGTTTGAGGACCCCTGCCATAGGCCATGAAATTGCCACATGAACCTTATTAATTTGGGGCTAAAGTAGTGCTTATCTACCCATAGTAACAATTAACAGATAACATCAGGAAACTATTTTTTTAAGAGCAAGAGAAAAAAAAAAAAGAAAGATATTTGCTAGTTGAAGTGCTGGGGCTGAGTTGTGGGCCCCAAGTTGGAGTTGACCTGTGGATGAGTCACAACCCAGAAGAATGTTTTGTTGTTTCTATTGACTTCATGTTTCAGAGGCAGAATCTGGCCCACCTGTGTCTCTGTGGCTCCACCCTCACCCAGGCGGTTATGGCTGGGGTGGTGGGTAAGGCCAGGATTACATTAACCAGGAGCCGATTAGTTTAGAAGAGCTTCCTGTTGGGTGTGGCTTCTGTTGGGGCCGGTTGCATCTTGCTGAGCTCTCTCAGTGGTGTCCTTCTATGTGAGGGGCTAATGAGGGAGCCATCTCTGTCTGTTGTGTCCAGCAGGTGATGCTGGCACCACAGTGGGCAGCAGAGGAGCTGGGCCTACAGGAACCTACGGCAGGACTGTCTGAAAGAAGACTCAGCAACAAGAGGGGATGTTGCTGAGTTCAGCGTTGGCCTGTGTGATCAGGCAACTGATGGCAGCATAAAATGACGATGACTGAACCAGCACAACACTAGTGCAGCTCTATCCACCCCCTTTTTCTGCGCATGCTTGGTGGAAGTTTTCAGAAAGCTGTACCGCAGTAAGATTACGGAGTATAAATGAGAAGTACCTATGCAGTTTGCATATGACGCTGCATTTCTTGAGTATCTATCAGCTACAGAGAAGAGGATAATAAATTATCTTTATGCAGCAAGCAAGAAATAGGGAGTTAAAATAAACTCAAAGAAATCTAAAGGTGACATAAAGCATTTAAACCCAAGGAAAAATACTCACAGTAAATGGAAAGTAATAAAAAAAGCTGCAGCATATCTATACCTTTGATAGCTTTTCACTTTAGAAAGTGATGATCATGAGAAAGAAAGAAATTATGAAAAGAACCTATACTGGATGGAGAGCATTTGAAAGGATGAATGCAGTTCTGGAATACAACAAAAGTATATTTTTTGTAGAGAAGACTACTGGCTGAGTGGGTGGTTAGCTCTGTGTGACCTATGCCCGAGCAGGAAAAGTGGACAAAATAACAGAAGTCGAGCATAAAAGAAAGCAAGTTAATGCAGGAGAGCTAAGGAATTCTTTTTTCACGTGGATTTGTCTTGCATGTCTCACATCACACCTATTTACCTCAAGACAAGAGCTTCTCCATATACCTACAACTACTCTCATCATATTACACATAGTTCTCTCCAGTGTCTCATGGTTGCCCCATACTGCTCCTAGTACTGCGTTGTCCCCTGTGCTCCCACACCACAGTACCTCTACCTCCCCATATATCTCTTCCCCATCTACCTCTCAGGGGTTACTGGCTGGGCAAGAGACAACACAAGCAAGAGAGAGGGCTATAGACACAATGAGTGTGCTGGCTGTCTAGGTGCCTGCTGTTAACTAGAACTAAGTCATGATCAAATCTTCTGTTCACTCAGAAGGAACATTAATAAAGTCAGTCTCCTCTACTTAGTCCCTGATTATTACAAAATTTGTAAGTCTTCATAGTATAAACTGGCTGAAAACAGAAAAAGGGAGACAAGATTAAGTGGAATACAGTGAGATAATACACTCTTGTTAACCTTATTTCTCACGAAACCGGGGGGGGCTAGTCGGGAGGGAAGAGTCATTTATTCAGTAGGGAGAAACAGAGAAAAAAAATGCCATCTTCACAGGACTAAATCCTGACATGCAGGCTTAACTTTTTTGCAAACAATATGCAAAAGCCCCTTTTAACTGAGTCATCAGGATGCCAACTGCATAACCAGAATAATTAGCAGATCTCAATATTATTCATTACTTTTTGTTTTAATTGTATGTGGGAGGTGGAAAATTGAATCTAAACATTTTGGTCAAAAACAAGGCTTTTGTGGCTCTCTCACAAAGCAGGAACAGACTTCTAGGTGTTTCATGAGGAGAATGATGTACAATTACCAGTACAAAGGATGATACAAAATGTACTCATCTAGCCAGTGAAAGAATATCTAAAGTAAGGCTTGCAATTAATAAGTGTATAAATAGATTAATTAAATCAATGCAATGGCAAAAGCAGCTTCTACCAGAACGAAAAGATTATAAGACAAATACGTGTCATTTTTATTTAAAGTTCCTTATTTCCTTTATCTATAAATACTACAGAATCTCTTAGCATATAAACTTACATGAATGCTTAAGTAGATAACACTTCTATAAATATAACAAATGTTTCTATAAATGCAACTGCATCCTGATGAAGAATAATTATTTTTTTATTTTCTCAAGTCTCTCAGCAATAGATACTTGAATAAATGTGAGGTAGCATCATTCTAATAAATGACTGTAGGACACACAACTGGGGAGACGGAAAGGAGACAGGTTATGAATTATTTATCATTGTCACCGCTACAGTTTTTGCAAAAAAATAATGCTTGAGTGCCACCTGGAACATGGGACAGAGCTCTCCCGCTAACTTGGTGGAGTTTGATGCTACTGATGGAAGCATCAGAACCTATTTCCATGATGGTGATAAAACACTGAGGAGCCTTCCAGTGATCTCGTATCTGGGTGTAAAAGGAGATCCAAACTGCCTATGGTGCTGTTTTCAGGGCAGGATTTTATACCTTAAGTTTTTCTTATAGCACCAGTTGTTGGCCAGCTGCTGCTTTGTTCCCAAGAGAATGTTTAATAGGGAACTTCTTCCTTGTACTGTTCTCCCTGTTTTTCAGTGTCCCATCAGGAGTGAAAACTCCTGCCCACCTAATGCCAAGGTTGAACTCCATCTGCTTTAGCTTTCCTATCTTGCACTGGACTTGGTCACTCCCAGTTTCTGTTTTCTGTCAATGGAGAAGAGTATTTTTAGTGTTTGATTGACCTATTTTAGGCATCAACTTTTGTTGAACTTTAGTTCAAAGTGATGTTTGAAACATTAAGTTTAAAATAAAGCATACTTTTCAGGGTTGGTTTCTGGTTTTCTATTTTTTTTCCCTTGGAGTGGTAGGGATTGTACTTTTGGCACTTGATTGTTCTAAAATGTTTTAGGCATTGACCTTAAGGCTGAAATCAGTCTTGCCCAGACAGTACAAATATGGTCTGAACTTAAATACATAAACTTTTGATTACACTGAGAGATATCTGGAAGGAAAACACACAGTTTATAGATGTGTTTGTTGCAGTCAGCTACATGTGAAAGCTGCCCTGGTTCAGGCTGGAGGAAGAGGTGATCCAAGGACACCCAACATACTGGTGGCTGGAGGTGTGGTATGCATGATTCCAATTACACCTGACACTGAAGTTGATGCCTTGATGAAATAATTACTGAAGCTTGCAGGAAGCTGCAAAGATTCATCCATATGCATCAGGAACCCAACTGAAATATGGGAAAGCAGCAGCTGACTTCAATCCAAGTCATTGGGGAGCAATGAAAATTTTCTTCTGTCTTCCAATGTATGCAATTATTCCTGTCCACTAATTATTATCTTGAAAAGGAATAAACTATATTGTTCTTGTTTCGTATACTATACCCCTCAAACTCCTTTTCATTATGCATGTGTAGACAAAAAAGTCTACTACTGAATTTTCTGTTGAGATTCCTACTATCTAAAAAGCATTAGGGTTATCACTGATGGAGGGAAAGCAGGCTGTGATGGGGACAGCAGCAGCTTGGAAGAACTTTGAAGAACTACCAGCTTGGGAAAAGATGTGAATTACCTTGAGAAGCAGCTCATCTGTAAGCTGAAGGGAACACATCTCAAAGCCAAAACAGTGTGCAAGGCAGCTCTAAAATCTGCTATTATTTCCCCTCGCTGTCCTTGTCCTAAATATAGTAAATGATTTCTTAGATTTGCATTTCAGGCAGAAAAACTTGTTTTCCTGGGAGGCAGAAGTTTGCCTAGTAGCCTGCCAGTTTCCAAGGATGTGGTAAGGTACAGATGGAGTCCCAGTTCTCTCCCACGAGGGAGCATCCAGCCTCCCTCTGGGAGTCCCAGCAAGGTTCTGAGGCTCCGCTCCCCCCTGCACGGCAAGGCCAGATGGCAATTCAGTGAGGACGGGAGAGCATCCCGTGGGCAGGGTGGCAGGGCTTCCCTCAGCAGACAGCCAGTGGCTGAGGCCACCACATTGAACTCCCTACCTCCACCAAGTACAATCCCCAGGAGAGGAGCAACACTCAGTTTTGTACATGACCTAGTGTTTTCTTGTCATTCATAGAGAAGATCTGAGTCCTATTTTGTTAGCTATTGTATATTTATGACTGCAAAGATGGCCATGAAGATCTTAAATCACAGACTTTTATCAAGCAAAGACATGAATGCTGAGGTCAAGAGGAGTGTGTTTCTCTGACCGATCATTTCTGTTTGTGGCTCTGTTCTTGTGCTTACTTTTCGTGTCAGGAGCAGGGTGTGGGTGTAGCGGAGTGATGGATAATGTGTATGTTTGCAGTTGGGGGGAGCAAGTGGCTGCCAGATAACAGCTTTCTGATTTCTTAACTCTGTTCTCCAGCCTCATCCCTCCCACAGACTATTTCAGCACACGCGTCCTTTATTTCTTATTTTACCACTAGATGGTAGTAGCAGGTAAAGGCTTGCTTTTTTTTTTTTTTTTTCCCCCCCTCTCTTTCACACCCCTTTGTTTACTGTCTGGGAATAGTTTTAGGACGCTGGTTCCAGTGAAAGGTTTATATTGTTTTCTCTGAATGATCAAATGATTACACAGATACTATGGATCTAAAATTCACTGTCTGCAAAATAACCATTTCCTTTCTTTTCTAAGCCTCACACCCCCTTTCCCCGTGCATCCTTGCTGAATCCAGCATGGGTGCAGATCACAGGCAGCAACCATTATGGGTAGAAACAAGCCTCAATTGCCCTCAAAATCCCACTGAAGATTTCCTTATGTACTGCAAATTACACTCAGCATTTTCAGCAATTGCTTCTTTATGGGCACTAAGGGGCCTGGGCAGCTGTTCTGCAGCTTCTGAAACACCCCGTTGCTCTCCTCCAGCCCGCCATTGCCTTTCTTCCCCCACTTGCTGGGCTTGTGTGGGAAGAAGCATCCCCAGCCCAGGCAGCTTTGCAGAGGGATGCCCACCGCCTGGCCAGGGTGAGGGGGGAGCTGCATCTTCTGACATTGTCAGCCTCATAAAATTGTTAGGAGAGGACAAATAGGGTATTGTAACTTCCCCATGACTTCCAAGATAGGCTCGTGTGTTTTGATTTTCACATGGCACATATTTTTGCTCTGTAGATGCAGCCATCAATTAATTAAACACTGTTTTAGATTAGTGAAAGCTATCCCAAACCCTTACTAACATTTTGTCAATGTGCTCCCTATCAAAGCTGTTTTGCACAACCATTATCATTTAGAAAGGCAAGAAAATAGTCAGTGCAGCTGTCATTTGGTAATATCAAAGAGTATCCTTGGCTACTGATAAAGTATCACAAAAGAATCATTTTGCAACTGCTTGATGACCAAAATATGGATATTAAGACACATTTTCTCTATAGATATTTATTACAAATGGACCAGAACAAATTAAGTACTACATGTAATAGGTACTACATAGGCTCTCTCAGTCCCTTGGGTACATGCTTATATTCAGTTTTCTTCATTTATGTGACCCCCAGGGAGGTCCCATGTGTTAAGGTGCAGGTCAATTTACTTAGAGCTGTATTTACTTAGTAAGTGGATGGCACCACCTTACAATAATGATAACTGAAGGAAAAGCCATCCATTCATTTAGTGAGAAATAAGCTTTTTGTAATTTTCTCAATAGGCCTATATCATAAACATGCATTTCTACACAGATAAAAATGCTTGTTTAGCACACTGTGCAAGACTTAATCCTAATGGGTGTTTTCATCCTTTTTACATAACTACAGACATAAACCAAAGTAATACCGAAACAAAACTCCATACATCTATTGGGGTTAGGCTGGATTAAAGCTTCCATTTTCCCTATGGCCACCTTTGCTTTTGTAAGATATTGAAGACATACATCTTCCCTCTTTCATACTGACTTTTCCCTTTCTGCCACAGGAGAGGAACACTTTGAAAAAATAAAGTTAAAACTAAGGGACAGATCCTCAGGTGCTGAAAACCAGTTTTGCTCCATCAAACTCAATTTATGCAAATTTTTATTAGCTGCAAAATCAGGCCCACTGGATTTTAATTGCACTTCAACATCTGATGTACCTTTTGATAACACAGAAGGCAGGCAGTTCTAAACAACCCTTTAATTTTCACGAGAGGAAGAAGGTTTAAGGCTTAATGAAGCATTTTTTCAGCTAGAATTTCTCCTTTCAATTCATAAGTACATACACACTCTGTTCTGTAACTTCAATACTTCATATTAATTTCCAGGTACCTGGTTCAATTATAAATCGTTCAGAGAAATGACTGCATTAATAAAGCAAACCTCTATCAGAAGAGAAACATGTTCTTACAGCTAAATCATTTGTGCTGGCACCAGGCATCTTGAACAACCTTCCTGCTGTCCCAGAGACTTTTGTTGTGTTCTCGCACAAGCCACCTAGGAAACGGCTCCTCCAGCCTGACCTCAGTGAAGTTCCCAAATTGAGAACTTTGTAGCCTTGTACTCCTCTGTGGTTTGTGCTCAGGTGAGATGTCTGCTTCTCATTGTGAAAGGCAGAGTTGGGCTCCAGCAAGGACAGCTCAAAAAAACCTTTTGGATAAGCACTCGAAGTTAAGTATGGCTACTATGGATCTGAACCATAGGTTGTAGATTCACAAATGTTTTAAACCAACACTGCAGTCCTGCTCTTTCCCTGCCCTTTGGCTCTCATCAGTGCCCACTCCTCCCCTTTTCATGTCCCTGCACAAGCACTCAGGCAATTGCATGCTGAGTAGAAGGCCAACTGTACCCTGAGCTGCATCAAAAGAAGTATGGCCAGCAGGTCAAGAGAAGTGATTTTCCTCCTCTACTCCACTCTGGTGAGATCCCACCTGGAGTATTGTGTCCAGCTCTGGAGTCCTCAGCACAAGAAAGACATGGACCTGTTGGAGAAGGTCCAGAGGAAGGCCACAAACAATCAGAGTGATGGAACACCTCTGCTATGAAGAAAGACTGAGAGTTGGCATTGTTCAGCCTGGAGAAGAGAAGGCTCTGGGAAGATCTTATTGTGGCCTTTCAGTACTTGAAGGGGCCCTATAAGAAAGATAAGAACAGTCTTTTTAGCAGGGCCTGTTGCAACAGGACAAGGGGTAGTGGTTTTAAATGAAAAAAAGGGAAGATTTAGACTAGATTTAAGGAAAATATTGCTTTACAATGAGGGTGTTGAAACACTGGAAAGGGTGCCCAGAGAGGTGGTAAAAGCCCCCTCCCTGGAAACGTCCAAGGGCAGGTTGGGTGGGGTTCTGAGCCATCTGATCAAAAGATGTCCTTGTTCACTGCAGGGGGGGGGACTAGAAGACATTTCAGGTCCCTTGCAACCCAAACCATTCTATGAACAGGACTGGTGGACAAATTTGGACTAGAACTGCAAAAACAGATTCTATCAGCCCAGAGGCACTGTCCATTCTGACTGCTGCATGGGTATGTTTGTGTTACCATCTGGTGATGTCCATGCAAGCAAATAAAACAAACCATGGACAGGACCCAGAGGGAAAAAGGTGTGGTAAGGTCTGCTTATGGACTCCACATGTATATTTCCTCCCCCAAAACAGGGTAATCTCATCCATACTTCTTACTGTGATTAGTCTCCCAACTCATGCCCAGACATGGTGCTAGATGGTGCAGGCCAAGCCCAAGCTGGGGGAGCCTAGCCTAAGCCTTTTCAGTTTATTAGTGTAGACACAGCACTGTGAGAGGGAAAAATATATCTGCTAATGGTGCATCAGTACTAGGTTTGTGGTATGGAGACAGGAATACATGATTTGTCTAAAAGTATGCTGACTTGTCTAGTTATGTTTCTAAGGCCTCTAACACCATCAGGGCACCATTGGTCGAAAAGTAAAACTGGCTGCTATGGGTCAGAATTACTTTCTCATGGGAAGAATATTCTCCCCGATTTTCTATGGGAAAAGTTGGCTCTGTGGCTTTTCTTTGAGCCAAGATATTTTATTTTAACTTGGTCTGGTAGAAACCTGGTTTCTGTAACAACAGTATATTGTATAATTGGGTTTGTAGTTTTAGCTTCCTCTATCTCCTGTGGTTAACTCCTGGACTAGACTCTATCTACACAGGTACAGCACACTCACTCCTCTCGTCGTCACCCCTACAGCTGCAATGTGGCACTGGAGACATGGCCTGAGCCTATGGTCTTACCCGCCAAGGACAGAATGACACCACAGACAATTCAACCCCCAAACCCTATCAGTCAAATGTAACATCGCAGAAATATGAAGCTTTTGTGCTCAGATGGGAAAAGAGGAAATGTTCAATTGTTTCTGAATCCATGTTTTTCAGAACATTTTCTTCCACAGTGCATGTTGGTATTTTGAGTTCTTGTCCCAAAGTGGATGGAAATTCCAACTTTTGTTCAGCCCTTGCTGCAGCCTCTAGCTCCCACTATAATAAAAGCAAACCAATTACAATAAAAGAAAACTAGCTTTTAACAACCAGTTACACAATTTCAATGATGCCTTGTACAAGAGTTGCAGTATTTTCAAATTAAGCTTTACTCTTTACAAAATACAAAAGATTTCAAGATCTTTCATCACAGAAAATGACTAGTTTCTATTAGTTGCGTTACACTTTGTATCTGCTATATATTTCTTTTTTGCCTTACTCATGACAGGATTTCCAATGTGAAACATACAGTACATTCTGCTCTCGGTCACTCTGGTACAACCGCACTGATTTCAGGGGCTGTGCTGAGCTTTGAATTCTGTTCCCACAACTGCATGTTCACACACTTTACAGTCAGACTTGCTCTCTGTCATGCTCCTTTGAGACACAATTTCAAGATTGAGTCAAGATGCCTAAAAAGTGCACTTGGAATTGTTGTTCAATATAGTTTCCTTCTAACAATACTTATAATTAATCAGGGCTTTTCACTCTCACTAACATTGTGGTTACTTCTGAGCTTTCTTCTTCTTTCTATCTTTTTTGGGGTTTTTTGCAAGATAGAAAACTATGAAAAGCAAAAATCATTTTTAAAAATAAATTCCAGGAAAGGTTATTATACCATGTTGTGTTATTGCTCAGAGTGCTTTAAAATTAGCAGCTAGGTTATGTTTTGGGATCAGATTGCTGTGTTGTTTGTTTGCAGAGGGGTAATGATTTTGCAATATAGAAAGCACTGCCTAAAGGATAATGAAGATAATGAATGAATGTTTTCTTAAGAGCAAAACTCTTTCTTTCACATAGCATACAAGAAGGTGTAACTCATAAGAGGCTATGCTGGCTATAGCTTTGTAATTCACAGAATTTTCCCAGATAGAAACATCTGCCTATATGCTGCATGGCAACACAATGAGAGATTTTTTAAAATTCAGCTTTGATTTTTTGTTGCTTCTGTTGATGTATGAGTTGGTTAGCATACTGTATAATAGATTATGATGCCTAAAATGACCATTATTCAAAAACATTATTCTTTTAATGCCTAGGACTTTAAGTATCTGAGTGCCTCTGAGGCTGTTTGGAAGTCAATGACTTACCAAAGAGCAAGAGAAACAGTAAGATAGCACTGGAGTACCTCTTGATGTCTGAGGACTCGGCTGTATCATCAACAAAAATGAAAAGGAGAGGAATCTCTGCTAAGCAAAAGTCTTCCCTGATAAAATCTTTTCTCTGACAGTTTTACAATGCTTCATGAACTTTAAAGACCTGATCTACATGTTCAATGTCTTTGCTTTTTTATTTCACAGTTGCTAGTCATCATATAGAAGGCAAATTTCTGATGAATAGCAGTTTGAGTTCTCATGTGTTCAGCTTTCTGTCAGTATTGAGAGCATCCTTTGCTCATTTAACTGAGTAGTGGGAAAATGACAATATGCTTAAAATAACTTCTGGAATAAACACGGATTCTGAGTAGATACATCATGGAGATGACATGTCAGAAATCTTTTCCAAACATTCTACAGGCTTAGGGTAAGGGAAGATTTACAGAACATATCAAAGGCTTCATCTGCAGTATGAGGACCCACATCCTGCTCAGATGAGCCCAGGTTCTGTTCTCAGTTTTATACAGTGCCTTGCTGTAGATACCATGCACCTCAGATACCTACTCCTACACTTAGACTCTGTGTATATATGCTCTGAACTAAGATTTGTGGATGCATGCTGCAGACTTCCCACTGTCAGAAAGTATGATCCTTAAGAACTAAGTTGTGGCTTTTGTGGGACACCTTGCTTTTTCTCATAATTCCAGAACAGAGGTGATTCAGGTCTGCTTTGCACCACAAGTGGAAGTCTAAACCGTAGATGAAATGTCCTGTTTTCAAGATTAAGTAGAGAACAAATCATCCTGGCCTTGCTAAGCCTGAAGTAGAAGTATGGCATATTCGCAGCAGACTGGACATGCTTCAGGAATTGTGCAATAATAGCTGTGCAATTCCACTGCATCCAGAGGTACATGTCAGGGATAAGACCAAAATTAGAGAATGGGATCACACCATTTTGGATATCAGTGGAAGAAGAACCCCCAGGTGAAGAATCAGACTTTCCTGAAACTGCTAGAGGAACCTTGTCCCAGTTTCAAATGAAGATAATTATATCAGTGCACAAGTTGATGGCTGTGCACTGCTGGAAGTGGATAAACCAGACTAGCACAGTTAAGTGCATAACCAATTTGGTAGTGACCAGTCAAGTCAGCTGCTGGAAGTTTGCAAAGGGATCTCACCATGGTTTACAGCAAGCAGATGGCTGGATGGGATGAGGAATTGTGGTGAACCGACCCACATATTACGAATTTCTGCCTTACGAAAACAGCGAGCAAAAAACCACATTCCCCATGATGCCATAGTCCACCGGAAACTGGAAATCAGAAGTGTGATAACACAGGACATAAATATCAAAAAAGAAAACAAACTCTCTCTTCCCGGCTCGCTGCACAAAGGGAGCACATCACTCCTGCCAAGCTCGCCCTCCCCCCCAGCCCCGCCGCTGCCAGAGACGAGTGAGGAGGAGGGGGGGGAAGCCAAACTGAGCTGCCAGCACAGCCCCCCCGGAGAAGCCAAGCGGCCAGGGGAGGAGGGAGCAGCCGCCACAGAGAGCCGC
>VZZY01019639.1:0-42531 GCA_013400335.1 Eurystomus gularis | reverse complement strand
CACCATCCACACATACAGCTCATATTTAGTCATAATTAGGTCCTTATTTGCCCTTATCTCTCGGTGGGTGAGAGGGAGAGTAAGTGGGTGGGCGTGGCGTTCTTTAACAGCATAATATTTCCATAAAATAAATACAATTTTAGTCGAATATATTTAATAATAAACTTGTTGAATACTCATTCAGTCTCCATAATTGCCTATGAGCATGGTGGGGAGATATCTCTCTTTGCCTCGATCCCCTCTCCCTTTAGGAGGTGGGTCGGACGTCTGCGCTCCAACCGCGACAGGAATATAGCTTAGACTCAGTGAAATTAAACCTTTGGGTTGTCATGGGTATAGCCAGGATTCGCCTTAAGGAGGAACCAAAAGTGTCAGAGCCCCTGGGTCTGCAAGGCAATGTGGTCTTAATTTCAGGTTCATTAACACCCACGTGAGAAGCAGAGGCAAGATGCGCAACACCAGGGTATTGAGGAAGCCTGGCATTTATAGGCTGGGACAAATAGGAACTCAATTTTCCTCCTAACATTGTTGTTATCAATGAGGTGTTACTACCAACAATTATTCTAGAGGACTGACTTTGACTGTATATGCCTTGGAAAAAGAAGTTTATGTTAAATACAAAGCAGTTTCAGCGATACAGTGGAGAGCACATTTAGCAGGTTATATGGAGTATGCATTTACATAGCAGACATAAACTAAAAGAGCAACTGTGACAAATATCATCCAGACTGTAGCACTCCGCATTACAGCTGCAGGGATAAATTCAAGGACTATTATACAGAATCTAGGGGTACTCACAGTTTTCAGACCAGTCCATGTGCCCAGAAAACTATAGCCCTCAATACTGAGCCAGGTTCAGAGCTAGCACAGGAGAGATCACATCTTCCTGCAGTATCTTGACAATGTGATAATGGGGAGAACTGCTTAAAAAAACCATGTGATTCTTTATTGATTAAATGGAATGGGAGTCATAATACATTCATTTTTTAAAAAAAGTTATTATATATGTTCTGTTATATAACATTGTATTGGTGGGTTATTTTGTAAACACTTTGTAAAGATACCTGTACTGCACGAATGATAAGAATCCACAAGGAAAGAGCAACTATTATCTCAGGATGGCTAGGGAGGGCTGCTGCTAGTATTTGAAGATTAACGTGTAGTTTCTGAATTTCAAGTCTGTTGCCTTTTATCTTGAGTTTTGGATGTAGAGGGGACTGTCATAATCAATTTCATTTAACATCTGTCTGAGAGTTTTATGAGGCATCCCATGTGCAGTCTAGATGATCTGTGTGTTTTGCAACTTAGTAAAAAACATTCTTATACTTTTCATCATATTTATTTATTTGATGGTAGCTTCAAAACCATTATTATATAAACAAGCACATATAATAGAGAGTGAAGGAGCCCTATAAGTAAGGAAATATAGGGACCTGAAATACATCCATATGCCAGTAATGGCCATTGTACTCTATCCTATTTGTTACTGCTTGTGAAAAATTATATTGGAGAAAGGAAAGGACTTTTTGTTCTAAGATATTCAGATGAATCTGTTTGCACTGAGCGCAACAGAGCGACTAGCGTTGTTGATAAAGACAATATTTCAAGAATTACCTTCTGTGATTAGGAAAAAAAGAGACTTACCCTAAACAAATAACAGAGTGATTGATGGCGGCATAATGTCCCTTCCACACTTTATCTTCCTCCAGTCTCCTCTGCTTTTCTGCTAGCACAAGTTTCTCTTAGAGGATGCACAATGACTGATGCCTCATTTTCTCTTCAGTTCTTCACCGTTCCCAGAATATTTAAATCAGAGCATTTTAAGCCTAATATTAGCTGAGCAAGAAATACCAGCCCTCTGGAACTTCTCCCAGGGAGCAATCAAAATGCGGAGGACAGCCTACAGCTACTGCCTAAAGATTTTGGCACTCAGCACCATTACACATTATACTGGCCAATATCCTCTTAAAACCTGGTCAGCGTTTTGGGTTTTTTTCCCCTCTCTGCCTACCATTTTGAACATACGAGATCAGAAGGGATGCAGCTGGAAGTAGGAGATAGAAAATTAATAATGAAGTCGCTTTATTTTCTCTGCTTTTAACTGAAAATGAGCACACTCCAGCAGTAAACTATTTCCTGTAGCAGTAAATGTACTGGCCAAAACCCAGGAAATTCCTCCCAGATATATTTATACCGTACGTACTTACAGGTAGTAATAAATACGATAGATGGCCTTAATGGATTGTGAACGTGTTTCGAGTCCAGGTATTCTGGGTAAAAGCTAAAGCTGTGAAGAATAACAACTTGCTGATGATCTTTAGTCGTAATACCTAGCTAAATAAGCTGATTGTGGGTGCAATTATGTCCAGAAATAGGAAGAGAGGAAGGGCATCTTTATGAACCTGAACACAGAGAGAGCCCATTTTGCTGTCATCCAAAAACATTCATCCAGAAACAACGCTACTCATGAGCCCAATCTTGCTTTCAAAGATACCTTCACTAGCTCCAATTATCATTAAATCTGACCTACTAGATTATCACTGAACCTTTTTATTTCTTGCAGTAAGCTGGGAATAGAAATTTTAATGACCATCAGGATTACCTGCAATGCAAGAAAGATACAAATATTATCAGGTAAAAGGAGTACAATTGAGATTACCAGAGAAGCTGAATAAAATAGCAATTGATCTGATTAAGCGCTTGAAAGTTCCTAATTTGTTTACCTGAACAATTATTTGCAAAAAAAATGTCAACAAGAAAAGCTACAGGTAAAAGCTGAAGCCTAAGAAGTTGAAAAACTAAGAAATGGGTATTCACTGCATAAAATAGCCATGGTAGCCAAGGAAAATACAATGTTATGATGTAGGAGGTGTCCACAGCACAAGAAAAGATCGCAGAAGACGGTGTAAGTGAAGTTTCAGTGCAGGAAAGAGTAGAGAGGCCACAGTGGAGGAAGGACAGGTCTGTGTACATGAAAGCTGATAAATAGTAACTCAGTTCAGTGTAATGGTTCTATGCTACATGTTTGATCAACCAAGGCATGAAGTAAAGCAAGAAACAGCAGTAAGGTCAAAGACGCAAAAGATCTTGGGGCATATCTGAGACTCTTTCATTGTCTTTAGGAAGGAGGGAGGTTGAGAATTAAGAATAGAAAGTCTCCATGAATTAAGAGTGCCATGAAGGAAGTAGAGAGAATAGACCCAGGAAAATAGGCAATTTTTTGACCTCTTCACTAGCAGCTCCAGAAGGTGGTAGTCATATGACACAAAAAGCGTTTTAATTTGATAATGTCACATTGGAAGTCTGTAGTACTAAAACTTGGATCTCTTAATGCTAAGAGAATATCTTAACCACAAAATCATTCATCTTCTGCTATGTCCATGGTTTCATCACCACAAACTACCATGAATAATTCAGGAAGCACTTTGACACTGGTCTCATTAATAAGACGTATAATGAAGAATATGTTTAAATAATGATGTAGAAAAGGCAGAAGAACTCAATAAATATCTAATTTCATAAGAAGTCAAAGAAGTACTTCCCAGCCCATCCCTAGTAAAGAAGAAGGATGTTAAACTGAAGGCCTCTGAGGTGTGGACATTAGAGAACAAATGGGTTAGATTAATTTTTAATAAATCTCAGATTACTAAGGAAATTCAAGAAGACAAAAACACTGTTAATGTTATGTCAATGTTCAAAAAAGGTTAGTGCATTGGCTGATAGGTCTTCTAGCATAGAGTCAGTAACAGAAAAACTGGTAAAAGATTGAATCTATAGCAAGAGATAGAAATAGAATTTTGAGATATTAAATCTGGTCAAATCAATCTCATTTTTTTGTACTACAAAATTGTTTGATAAAGGATGTGCAGCAGAGGTTTGTAAGGTATTTGCCTTAGTATCACATGACAATCTGATTAAACAAGTAGTTCGGAGAGCTAACAAAACCTGGCTTTCTAGGGAATTGTGTCTCTCTTGGTTAATTGACTGTTCAACAGTATTACACTTAGATTTTCTGTTTACTCGGCATATATCAACACAGAGCTATTATTTCTGGCTGCAGGGTATTTCAAAATGACAAAGATGCTGTCATCTTTAACTACAGAAACTACCCAATGGATTCAGAAATTATGAAGAGTGGTATTTGAACTCTAGTAGTATGTTTCTACAACTATCTACTTTTATGTAATATATTGATCTTTAGGATATTTATTCTTCTGCAAATGCGCTTGAAAATGACAAACAGCCTCAAAAAATACTGGGGGGAGAAGGGGGCAGTAGGGGCAAAACCAGGCACTTTACTTCCACAGGAACAAGAGTACTGTAAGCACTGTAAAATCCTAACAAATAACATTTTGTACGTGGGTTGGAAACTTTCTATCTGACAGATCTCAGAAAGCAGTTATCAGTAAGAAATCATAAACAAATAACAGTATTTCTAAAGAAACCTCTCAGATGTTAGTATTAGAAAACAGCAGACTATTCTACATGGTGAAAAAATAATAATAAGCATAGAGAAGCCATGGGAGACATCTACAAGGTGGATCATTAAAAACACATTTTAAGAAGGCCAAGTTCATGCTCCAACGGCTGGGGGCAAGGAAGCAAGCAGTAGCACAGAACTGAGGGATGCACCCTGGAATACATTAACTTCAAGAAGGTTTTTGAGATCACAGTGACGAACTGACTCATTATGAGGTAGCTGTGTGATGCTGTGGAGAAAGAGGCTTATTCTATCTGGGCTGTAATACTAGAAGAAATGTATTTTATGCGAACAAAAGGAAGGAAGGACCAACAGACTTTTATACCAGACATAGCTAATGGGCTACACCAGATAGTTATGAGTAGGTATGTTTATACTGGGCTACCTAAGTGCTTCTGTTAGGAAGGAAACTTCAGAATTCAGCAAAGGTCCCTGAAATCCAAGATTTTTTACTTCCTGCTAGCCACAGGATGTCAGGGTCTGTTCTTTGACTTGGACACAAAGTGGCATGCTCTAGGCACGGCCATACTATTTGGCTGTCTTTAACTCTAAGGCAGGATAGCCACATCCAACCTGCTTCTTGGGCAAAGTCTCTGATCCGGGAGTTAGCTAAATCCTTAATGCAAAAACAGCACCAGGAATTGCTCCAGCAGTTTAATGGAGGGCACCTGGGGCCATATCTTGGCTTTGTGTTTTTTGCAGGTGTCACCTCAGTGACCCAGAAGTCACCACAGTGTAGTGCAGAGGGCTTTGCACACCAATTTACCCTCCTGAAAATGCTGTACCCACACTGCAAACACGTCACCATTTTTTCCTTGAAAACACATCCCAGCCACCGTGGAGCACAGTTTTCCTTCACACCTAATCCTTTGACAATGTGTCCTCTGGTGCGCGCTGAAGTCCCTAGCTCCCAGGCTGACTGTATCAAGTCAATCACTGAAGCACCTGCACCATCCAGACTACTCCCAGCATTCTTTATGCCCATGCAGGTGACTTTCTACAATGGAAGCCAGAGTGGAGTGAGCTTCTTCATCCCAAGCCCTTGTAGAAGTACACAGGAGGTGGAAGGGTTAGGCCAGAGAGGCAAAGTTTGCTTCAAAGCATCCCAATTTCTGAATGCTTTATTGTGAAATGTGGGATTTTTGCCTTTTTTGCTATCTGCTAGGTCTAAGAAAAAAAGAAAAAAAGTCAGATATTGCTATTTCATAGATAGTTACAGAATTAATGCACCACACTACATGCTACATATTCATCAGCGTGGCATAAACCTCTCAATATTTCTGTACCATGCAAAAAGAAGTATATTCTGGGGCCTAGACTTCATTCATACACCCTTTCAGAGATCTTGTTTGTAATCCTCAATTTAAATTCCATCCACCTTTTTGTGCTTGCATCTCCATAGCTAATGGAATCCTGAGGCATTCCCTAATCAATATTCACTTATTTAATATATTCACAGAAGTAGAGTGCCATAAAAAATGGAAGATTTTTGCTTTTTATCCATTTAATATAATTTACTATCTGTGTATAAAGTATGTTATTAAAGCACTATAATCTTAAATCTGATTTTTCAGCAGAGCAATGAAAGGCATATCTACATTCCAGAACTACGTCTCTGACAAATTTTAATTTTTCAGCAGTTTTCATGGCAATGTGAGTGCTGTTCAGATGAAGCTTGAGTAAAAGGACTTTCTCACCTTCTCAGGCACTTAATTCCATCTAGAAAATAATTTAATAAGTTTTTCCTTAAGAATACTATCTCATATTTGAGAATAAGTAGATCAGATTCGAGCTGAAAAAGTAAAACTTTGAAAAATATGTTCATATACAATTGAACATCATCCTTTACATGGCTAAATAAGTCATTTTAGCATAGCATTTTAGCAAATCTTAGCACATGTCTCACCTTTCATTTATCCTATTAACATATCACCAATAACAGTATCAGCTAATTTTATGTGTCACTAATCTTTTAGCCTATAATGTAATGATGGTATCAGTTATTAGGCACCTGATAATATGAATGGATTTATGGGAATAACTGGCCAAATATCTCTTAGAATTTATAGTACTGGGTAAAATTTTCTGCCTTTCTGATATGCCACAACTTCTTTGAAATCAAAGAGATAAAATCCTTTATGTCATTTTAGGACGCAGAATTTGCTATTATTCTGTTTATTCTGCATGCTACTATTGTTGTGACTTTCCAAAACCCTGACAATTGCTAAAATCACCAGAATACTAAATCACGAACATATTCTAGATGAATGGGGTATATTGAAAACAAAATATTATTATATAATAAATATCAGATTTCTTCTTGTTATTGAAAATATGACATGAGAAAGTCTTATTATCTCATATATTTGATAGAAAAAGTTTTGTAATGCCTGTTAGCCACTTCCTTCACCTCTTGAATTAACAGAAGTTGGAAAATTCACTAGTAACTTTAGTTTCTTCACTTAACACTGACAAGTCCTTGACTAAACCATATCCCTAAGCACTACGTCTGTCTGTATTTTAAATACCTCCAGGGATGGGGACTCCACCACTGCACTGGGCAACCCGTTCTAATGCTTGATAAACCTTTCAGTAAAGAATTTTTTCCTAATACCTAATCTAAACTTCCCTTGGCATAACTTGTGGACATTTCCTCTTGTCCTATCACTTGTTACTTGGTTGAACAGACTGACCCACACCTCTCTACAACCTCCTTACAGGTAGTTGTAGAGTGTGAGAAGGTGTCCTCTGAGCCTCTTTTTCTTCAAATTAAGCAATCCCAGTTCTCTGAGCTGCTCCTCGTAAGACTTGTGCTCCAGAACCTTCAACAGCTTTGTTGCCCTTCTTTGGACGTGCTCTAGTGCCTCAACGTCTTTTGTGTGGTGAGGGGCCCAAAACTGAACACAGTACTTGAGGTGCAGCCTGAGTGCAGGGGTAAAATCACTTCCCTGGTCTTACTGGGCACACTACTACTGATACAGGCCAGGATGCCATTAGCCTTCTTGGCTACCTGGGCACACTGCTGGCACATGTTCAGTTGGCTGTCAGTCAACACCTTAAGGTCCCTCTCTGCTGAGCAGATTTCCAGCCATTCCTCCCCGGGCCTGTAGCATTGCTGCAGGTTGTTCAATTCCTTTCTGCTTCTTGCATCAACAGTGATAAAAAGTAGGCTCTGTTGTACTATAGCTTACACTTTGTAAGTATACTACACATTTGTAGCAACGTTTTATATGATGTTCTGAGAAAAAAATCAGAGGTTAACGGGAGTTCCCTGACTAAAATGGGCTTTGAGTTCAGTTCTTAACCAGTAAAAAAATTCTTGCAACAATCTTTCCCGAATTCCTGGTGTCATCCTTCTCTTTCTCCAGTAAAAACAAGTAAAAAATATCAGTAAAATGTATAATTTTTTTCAGTCACTACTGTAAGATACAAATACACCACACGAAAACAGTTTTTCCAGTCATCTAAGTTGTGTACTTGAACTGCATTTTAGTTGTGTTTCAGATTACAAATATATTAATAATTTATTCTCTTAATATCCAATTTATGGCAAATTGGGTGCCTTACAGAATAAGGGTCACAGAGCACAGCCAGTGGAAGTAAAGGGTCAGCATAATCACAGCCTAGACAGCATTCATAATGAAAAATAAAAGACTGCACATCAGTAAAGAAATGATGTGTTCCTTTGCTTAATTTCATATTTTAATGCTATAGGACTTTCCCCTCCTGAAAACTTTAAAGTCAGACAATGTATATAAAGGAAATATAAAGTATTTGCAAGATATGCAATGACACATACTTAAAGATTTTTTTACCAAATCATTTTTTACCAGACTTTTTTTATTTTATTTGTGAATCCCTGGGTTGGGTTGGACAGCTGTGTACAGCAGACTTCTGGGTAACTTGGAGCCATGGTTCACCCGAATTTAATGAGCTCTGCTCATGAACGCAGAGGATTTGCCCTCATGCTTTAAGTGGGGTTGGCATATAAACGAGCAGCCACTTCTTAAAGACCTTTGGAGGCTGCACAAAACAAAGTTCTGCTTTTGCAAATCTGTAAGCAAGCTGTGGTACTGACTGAGAAGTCTATTAACTGGCAAGGAGATGAAAAAAGAGCACAGTGGCGGGCAGCAGTGTAAGAGCAAAAAATTGTTAGCATATAAAGCAAAGATTTTAAACTTTAAAAGCACCAGGCCAGATCCAGAAGAAGGTAACTCCTGTTCTTAGCTAACTTAGCTGAACTGGGACACTTTTGGAGCTTTTTTCCAAGGTGCAGTTGACTAGAAAAAGAACTGGGATGCTTAGGACTAGATTGCCACTCTTAAGTGTCAGCCACAGTGGAGTAGTGATGACAAACACTGGTTCCCACTGACCTCTCCCAAAAGCAAGATCAATAGAACTTTTTTTTTTATTGCTTAAAAACACCAGCAGATCAGGAACAAAAGTCCAGTTCCACTGAAATCTGGCATGTAAGGCTGTTCCTTTTGTGCAGGTAAGCCTTCTCTGTGTAAATAAAACTACTGCCAAGAGTAAACGCTGATGACTCCTCAAAGAGCAGAAATCAAAGAAAGAAGTTCTAGAGAGAAGGAGGGAGGGAAGGAGAAACTGAAATATAATCTGTCTTTAGTATGTTTCTTTAGTTCTGTGAGGAAGGACGGGATATTTGTTAGGACAGTTTATTTTTTTCATTCAGATACTGTGTTTGCTTTGCTTTTTCTTGCAGTTAGTTTTGAAGGGTTTTGATGCAAATAGACTGCCTCAGGAGACAGTCTTCCAAAATGTATTTTTTTTTATTTCTAAAGAATCTTTTTCCTCATGCATTCATGCATGGGTATAATTAACTCTACGTACTTCTGCTGGCCTGACAGTGCCTGCAAGCCCTAGTAACAAAATGGGCCCACGTTACACCAGGTGCTGTACAAATACAAACCAAAATGATGGACTTTGACAGATTTCACACATTAAGTAACAAGAAGACTCATATATACCGCTTTTCTTCCATGGGAGCTGAAGCACCTCACAGGAAGGCAAAATGCATTATTTGTTTGGAAAGGAACAAAACTGGAAATGGAATGGAATGATTCCAAGCAATTTAGTGCAACAAGCCAGTGGTAAAATGGTTACTAGAGAGGCCAGAGCTGGCCAGAGCTTTACGCAATTCTCCATTGCTTTTAGCTCATGACATGTGTTAGGTCTGAGGGCTAAACTCTGTCTTGTGGCAGCCATTCCCCATGCCCACGGATCCTTTTCTTCTACACTCACCTGGGTGACCCGCGTCCTTCTTTACATTGTTCAGAACGTGCCAGAGAAATGCACTGATTTTTCTCCCCCTTTTTAAATACACGGAGTTATGGAAACTCTTTGCCACTGTGTAGCGAACCTGGGTAAATGTCTACATATCTATTTATCAGCACGGCATGAAGCAGGGGAGCACTGGAAGGGGCTGTGGGGATCTGGCATCCCCGGGTAGAGGCAGAGGGGCACTGCTTACCTCGGGGCCAGCCCGAGGGCTGAGACCAGCGCCAGCTGGGACACGGCCGTGATACGGCCCTGCTGGGGTTTTTCCCCTCCCGTTAACTTATGGCGGGAGATGGAGGGACTGGCAGCCGGGCCACGGAAAGGAGCCGATCTCCGGGCGGTAGGGAGGGAGCGCGGGCACCGCCCGGGCGCGGGNGCCGGACCCTGCGGAGGGGAGGCCCCGCTGGGCCTGGGCCGGGCGGCCGCTCCCGCCCGGCGGGGAGGCTCGGAGTCTCCCCGGGCAGAGTCTGCGGTCCTCAGTGACTCCCCGAGCCTCGCCGGGTCCCGGCGCAAAGCTGGTGTGTAAACGGGAGTTCAGCGATTGCTTCCCCGGGGTAGAACCGACCGCGGGCGGCAAGGGCGGGCCCAGCCGCGTCCGGGGAGGGTTCGCTCGCTCCCGAGCCCCTCGGGCCGGGGCCCCTCCAGGTGCCTCCGGTGCAGGCTTCTTAGGCCGGTGGTCACTGCCCTGCCCGTGGCTCTGTTTCCTCGGACTCCTTCAGGGACGCGGGCTGCCGTTGTGGTTTCTTACACCGGTCCGACCCCAGGCTGCGTTCTCTACCGGATCCAAGTCCCTCTTGCCTGCCTTTGGCTGTCAGGGTGGCATAAAGGGCGTTTAGGCAGCTGTGAGAAAGGCCCTACCAGAATTTCACCTATTTAAATAAAATCTTTTCTCTGGTGCATTATTTCCAGCCAGGGAAGCTGCTTACTGCACAGCTTTGATGGATGCTTCACTGTGTGAAGGGAGGAACGAATCCCTGACCTCACAAAGGGTAAAGCCCTGACCTAAAGCACAATAAATGAGCCAGAGAGGTCTGTGAGGGTTGTGTGTCTGACCCCCTGAGTACCTTTACAGTTGCTTCATCCTTCTTTCCAGAGGAGTTTGGCTGGGAAGCCTGCCTGCTTGCAGATTCATCGGCATACCTCTGCTCCCAGGTTCACGTCCCTCCTCTCCCAAACCCTCTGCTGTGTGATTTGGGAGAACAGACCTTCTGCGCCCTATACTACAATGTGGTCAGGAGTTTCTGTAGCATGGTCGACACTGGGGAGTTTTATATTTGCCCTTGCACTTTCTTTCTTCCTGTAAACACACTGTATTACTTTCTTGTATCCCTCTATTTGTATTCCCCACTAATTCTTCTTCGAGAAGGAAATCTGTTTAGAATATGAGCTGTCAGATGTCATTAGATATTATCAGGAAACTGTGTTGCTATGTTTTAAGAACGTGCATATTTCAGGGCACACTGATCCATAATGTTTGCATATTTAATACATACTTGCATTTATGAATCTCCATGCCTTTTGGAGCACTGCCAATCGTGGAACTGCCTGACTGTGGAGAGAAAGTAGGCAGGCAGAAGGAAAACAGTTCAGTGCCTGATCACCTATCCCATTTGATACAATAAAGCTCATTGCTAGCTGGCAGTTCGGAAACTATAATGTTGATACAAGCAAGACCAGAGCTCATCTGCCATTGCATTTAAAATAGTTTATGTTCCCTACCTATGAAGTGGTATTTACTGGAACTTAATAAAATAATAGTAATAAGCACTTATGCCTTGATGCAATGATATTGCTGACATCTGTTGATTCTTGGTAAACCAAAATTACTTGAATTTCACATCAAAGAAAAAGCATTGCAAAACACATTTGGGAGTCAGCAATGTGAAATATTGAATGGATCTTTATTAGTTAGTCCAAGTTGTAAAAAACAGTCAACAATTTTGCTACTAAGAATGATGTCTGTGTATGATGCTGTACAACATTCTTCTCTGCACATTCTACTTGTTAATTTTCTCTGTTGCTCCTATAATTTAATTGCTATTTTGACCATATAAATCGATTTTTCACAGTGTTAGACACATTTCCTTATGAAACATAAATCTATATGTGTATATATATACACTCACATAGGAGTGCATATATATGAAAGAGAGGTGCATACGCAAAGAAAGGTAGTCTTGTAGTTAAGGTACAGGACTTCAGGGGCAGGAGATCTCTCCTGTCCTCCTTTTGCCTATATTTTCTCTTTGACCTTAGGGATAAAAGTTAATGTGGTTCAGTTTCTTTCCTTATCTGTAAAATAGTGATCTTAAATATGCGCCTGTCTTGCAGAAACACTGTTTAGGGTAAGTTGTTTCCTCTGGCAGTAAACTGCCTGACATATACTGACTGATAGTTATTTTGTGTATTACCCCTTAGAGAACACTATCAATATGAAATCTAGTCAGTTAAGAGTGTTCTTTCACAAGAGGGATTAACTGACCTCCATTTGCACCGTGTGTGATGCTCTTGAAAGGGGTTGTTCCATTCCTGCACTAGGGTTTACCTGGTCAGCCAGATCTGGAAACTGATCTGACTGAAAACTGACCTGGCAAAACTAAAACAAACAAACAACAAACACCAAAACCCAAACAGAAAAATGCTTTTGGCTAGATTGATTTCCCAGTCTCACTTTAGTGCCGGCAGAAGGGAGTGGACAGAAATGTGGAGACCGGGGCAAAAGGGAAGGCAAGGATGCTCGTGTTTTTACAACAGTATGTGTGTGAGTTTAGTTTTTCTTAAACTGACCATGAAACTTCAGCTTAAGGCAAGTAAGTTGTGGCACTTTATATACTACAAGTTTATATATCTGCCATTTTTTTCACTCTGAGGGTGGTGAGACACTGGAACACGTTGCCTGGGGGCATTGTGGATGCTCCATCCCTGGAGGCGTTCCAGACCAGGTTGGATGGGGCTTTGAGCAACCTGGTCTGGTGGGAGGTGTCCCTGCCCATGGCAGAGGGGTTGGAACTAGCTGATCTTTTAGATCCCTTCCAACACAAACCATTCTATGATTCTGTGATTTATCTGTTGAAGACTCTGTGATCACTTTTTGTGGGCTTGCAATTACATCGCTGTTCTGTGCTGTCTCCTTTCCCCCTCTGTGTTGCTATGTAAAAGACACATGTAGGTGCTACTGGTGCAAATGATTGCACAAAAGAAGGGCTGTCTGCAGCAGAGTCGGTATAAAATGTATAAAATGCATGCTGCATTTCAGGTTGGCTGTGAGGGAGTGGAAAAAAAAAACATTTTGCATTTCATGTCCGCTTTGAACAGATGGTAACAATTTAAATACAACAGTAAATCATGATTTACATCTGGATTACAAAACCATATGAGAGCTTTTTTAAGAAATAAGATACTGTGTTAGCATGTCTGGCTTATAACAAGCATGTTTATTTAGTGTTTATATTGTAGTCTTAGAGAAAAGTTTACCAGCCTGGGGCCCTATGAGATATACAATAAATATCCCCAAAGGGTTTACAGGCTCTTGATTGTGCAGCAAAACAGACAAACAAGCAGTCAAGGACTGGTGAAAATGTGTGCAAGATAACAAGGACTGTTATGAGCACGACTCCAGTCAGGAATAGTAAAAAAGGGACATGCACACACACAGTGCCTTCTTTCTAAATGAACCGCACCATGACTCACTTGGTCACATCTGGAGAACTTCAGTGGAAGTATGAGCACCAGTTGGCCAGTGTGGAGGTTTTGATGGAGTTCAATGTGGCATCATGCCTGGGAGCGCTGTCAGTGGGCTGGGGCAGTCGACCTCAATTTGCACAAATCCTCTGTGTTGTGAAATTGCTTTTAAGGTATAGGTGGAAGAGAGTGGAAAACTGCCATAGTCTCTTTTCTGGTTTTGTTGGGGTTTTTTGTATTAAGGTCTTGAGGATACTATGTTTCATTTGGTTTCTGTTTTATTTGTATTGAACATTATGTAGTACTGCAATAAGAATACATAGTAAGGTTCAGCTAGGATGAGGAAATGGCCTCAAGTTGTACCAAGGGAAGTTTAGATTGGCTATTAAGAAAGAATTTTGTTACTGAAAGGGTTATCAGGCATTGGAATGGGTTGCCCAAGGCAGTGGTGGAGTCCCCATCCCTGGAGGTATTTAAAGGATGTATAGACATAGTGCTTAGGGATGTGGTTTGGTTGAGGACTTGTCGGTGTTAGGTTAATGATTGGACTCAATGATCTTAAAGGTCTTTTCCAATCTAGGCAATTCTGTGATTCTGTGAACGAGGTGCTGTGTTTTACATGCCGTAATTCATAGTTCGAGCTTGCATCACATGTCCTCCCAGAGCTATGGAAGTTGCTGCTCCCAGGACATGGTCAAAATGAAAGTGAAAAATATGGTGCTCCCGTGATTCCTTCCCCTAGCTCTGGGAGGCATCTCGTACCAGTCCTTGTGGTATCGCTGTTTTCAAAGGCTGAACCCCAACAATTTTAACAAATTGTTCCGCTCTGCAGAGAGGGTTGCTATGGAAATGAACAGGGCTAACATCTCTGAGAGCCCTAGTAAAGAGCACTATGCAAGGGGTTGGGGGGGCATTTAAGAAAGTAAAGTGTGTAAGGGATTAACATCTTTCTCACAGTTGTGCACCATTCCTGTGGGCTTCAGAATTTGGCCCACTGGATAGAGACTGGATTTTTTTTTAGTCCATTCTACAGTAATTTAATGCAAATTGAATTAAACAAGATGCAAGCAAATTAGTTTGAAAATGGTCTCTGGGAGTAAGCTTGTATAGACATAAACATCTGTATTGAATTATTTTTTGTTAATAATGTCTAGCAGAAAGATGTGATTATAATGGAACTGAAGAGGTTATTGAAGCATAACGCTTTACATGGTTTTTTGGGAGAGTTGCAGTTTGCCCAAAACCTGAAGCAACTGTGGTGTTCAGAGCCTTTGGATGGAAAAATATTGCTATGGCAACAAATTACTTTTATATTCACATAAAGCAAAAATAGATCTCTCTCTCCCTTTGTGGGAAGCACATATTTTAAAGTGCATGAAAGATTAAAGGTGATAGGCAGAAACAGCTGCATGAATATATTTTCATTTTTTTTCATTTGCTTTATACATATTTCTGTATAAATCTGAAATGCAGAAATAATTTACAGCTAGAAGCATTTTGCAGTGAGAAAATAGAAACAGCTTAGGAGAGAAAATATAATATAGCCAGAACTTGTTATTTTGATTGCAGCGTGGCAGTAACAGGTTTTAATTAATTAAAAGAAAATATCCTCAGTGTCATTCAAAAAGGAGGGAGAGAACCCTTTCTCTTCTGTGTGTACCCAGCAAAACTGAAATCACTTTGTGTCCACAATTTAAGAAAGAGACAATGTTTTTTATTTTTGATCAATCAGGCACCTTGTCAACTCAAGAAATAGACCTACTGGCAAGATTATTGATTGCTTCATTTTACCTGTGTAGTGGTGGCTTTTTTTTATTTAGAAGGCATCCTTGTGTGTGGTGGAGAGCTTCTGATAACATCTATATGCCATGGTGTGCACCATCTGCAAAGGAAGTATAATATGTCTGCTTTGATATGTAAGGTCTATCCTGAGGTTCCCTCTCAATTATTCTGAACCACGTGAGCTGTCTTATACCATCTGTGTCTCTTTTCATAATACACCGCAGAGCAACCCACATTTTTTGCTTCCTAGCTGCAAAATAGAGGCCTCCTCAGAAGTGGTCTCTTCATGTGGACGGCAGAGAGAGGTACCAGAGAACTTGGGGTCAGAAGTGCGGAATGTGTAGGAGTTTGTGAGACAGTCACTTACTGACCTCACATTCTCAAACCTTCAGTCTAAACTGAACAAACTGAAGGAAGACTCTGTCACACTTACTGACCTCATAAGTTGGTGAACTGGGGTAAGTTGGAAGTGTGGTAGTTTCAAACTGGACTGATTTAGGGCAAATATAGAGGTTTATGGTGTAGAGAGCCCTACAGACCTGGATTCGAGGGCCACTTTAAAGTTGACTCAAAGTACCAGACAGTTCAAGGGGCATCACAGCCCTTTTGTAAATGCCCAGTGCACAAGAGGGTCTGTAAAGGATTTGAAGGGACCACTAAACTGAAGTTCATATTGTCCATGCTGTAAAAGTTGCAGAGAGAATATTTTAGGTTGAGGAAGGGAAGGCTTTAGATGTAATAGATGTTAAAAGGGGAATGGAAGAATCAGTTGGTTATTCTGCATGTCTGCAATATCTCATAAGCTATTTCTGTACTGCTTAATAGGAGGGTGCTACAGAGCAATTTGGGCAAAATGGCTCACATCCAGATTACTCAGGGTGAGTTCTTTATCTAGTACACTGACTTCTTCCAAGTTAGTTAGTACTTGGCTGTGAGTTTCCTTGGGCTTCAAGTGATGCTTTTGAGGCCCAAGGACATAAATATTATTTTGTGGCTCTTTTCAGCTTGAACTGCCTGAAATAATGTGATACCTGCGTTGCGGTGCTCTGTAGTCTTTTTTGCACAGTGTGAAACAAGATGCATGGCATACCCTGAGATGCAACAGGAGAATATGTGGAAGGGTTTGAGGGCCTGAAGCTGGGATCACCTGGCTGGGTAAGGCACCTCTGGAGCAGTTATACCTCTACTGCCTGTTGCACACAGTACCTGGAGTGAACTCTCCCCAAGAGCTGTCCCTGGATGTGTTGGAGAGACCCAGAGTAGCTCAAAACATGCCCTAAGACTTAAGCAATGTGGGTGAGCACAGATCCAATCCTTTAGCTTGGTCTCTGTCTCACTTCAACACTGTGCTGGCACAATTTTGACTATCCTTGTACTCATACACAAACCCTGGCCATGGATCAGGAGAAGGCACAGGCCAGGAACTCTCTCAGTGGACAGTATGGGTGCAGCCATCCAGTACTGAGGAGTATGAGGTTTTTGTGTGGTTTTTCTGTCTCTGTTGGCTGTTGTGTTCCAGTTGGCCTCAGTGCTAGCACAGTCCCAAGCACATTTAATTTACTGCTGTTGGCTGCAATACTAATGCCACTAGATGTGGTGTCACAGTACTGTGGTCAGAATAACCCAAATAAAGTGCTGTATTCTATTTTGTAAAAATCTGTGTCTATTTTATCCTGGATTTGGAAAGAAAATGCAGTTGAATGGGTTCTATAACGGGACACAGTCTGGACAAAATTTCAGTAGTTTGGATTTTCTGGCAACTGTGTCAGAAAACATACATTGGACTCCATCCATAGCTACAGTGCTTTGAGTATACGCACTAGATATTTAAAAGCAGGGTATATCCACACAATCCAAAATTATGCCTTTGAATGCTGTGTTGACATACCCTCAATTACAGTGATGCAAACGTCTTTGCATCAAAGGAACAGAAGTGGGCCACAGATATTTTTATACATGCAACCCAGAAAGGGATGGGAGAGATGTCACATTACCCTTCCTTAATGCAGTCCTCAGAACTGTAGGACTCTTGGCTTCTGCATATTCCCCCTATTTTATTTTTTTTTGTGCGTGCAACTGAAATTGTGCCCTCTATGCCCTGAGTTTTGTTGTGCTCATAGAATATCCAATGCAAATTTAGTCACGTTACCAGTTTAGAGTAGATGGTAAAGGTCTTGCATATCTTGCTATGTCCCATGGACTTTGTCTGAGAAAGAGGGGACTAGTGTACATCTCTTTTCAATTTTTGTGTCTTTTTTCTTTCTAAGAAGAAAGAAGATTGAGGAAAGCGTGCAGCGTGACAGAGAGTGTACACATATAACTTAAAAGATGCCTGAAGTAATTTCACCCCATTTTGTAAAGAGAAGTGGGTCAGAATGAGGTATAAATCTATCCTAATCTAATCTTAGTTATTTACTCGCTTAGTTCTGTCCTCTCACTCTCTGTCCACCCTTACTGTGTAGTTTTCTGAAGTCTTTCAGGTTCTGCTTGGCACTTTTTTTTTTTTAATTACTTAAGAATGGATAGAACTGGATGTTACTTGCCTCTTATCTCCACGTGCACTCCAAATGAAGATGAGACTAGTGTATTTTAGTAACAAGTGGAGCATTGTCTCCCGGTGATATTCCCACTGGTGGGACCTCTGCCAAAGAGAAGTCACACACAGGAGGTATTCACAGGTAGTGATTTTTCCTATTTTGTCAGCCAAAGTCCAGCGACAGTTTTATTATCTCAGACCTTGCCATACATTACCTCTAACATAACATTAATAATGCACCTGTGGATAATAAGTCTTCTTCTGCATTAGGCATAAATTGGTACGGTGGAAAACAAGCAATTTTGGAGAGAGACTGCTGTAGACTCTGACTAGCATATTCATTTCTTCCTCTGTTGTTGGTGTAATCTAACAGAATTGCTGCACAAGTGTTTTTTGTTTAGTTTAGTTTAGTTTAAGCAAATTCTTGCAGAACAATGAACAAAGGGATTTGAGGATTTATATTTTCCATTATAAATACAGCGGCATTTCCACGACCCTGCTTAGAAGAGTAAAGCTTGTATTTGTCTCCTGCCGATTCTGTCAACATTCACATCGTAAGTTCAGTAGAAATCCCTCAGGTATTCCAGTGTCAGACCACAAAGTCATTTCTGCCTTTTAAAAAAAATACCGTCTTTCAAGGAATAGGGAGTTTGGGGAATATTCCTCTAAAGTGGAGACTTGATGCAGCAATGCAGATGTAAAGAACTGAAAGGCTGGGCACAGAACTGAAAAACAAGCAAAATGAAAAGACAAAATATTTATATATCTTCTGAGTTAGTTACCTTGGTGAAAATCTGCAGCAACTCCACATCTAAGGAATTTCCTGCAATAGCTCGGATTAAAATATATGCCTGCCTGAAGATAAAATGAACCGCAGTAAACAGAGGAGAAACACTAACCTGTGCTGGCAGCAGATAGCTGGGGAGGAACAATAAATGGGATCATGAGTTTTTCCTGCTTTCTTTTCACAAATATTAATCCTTTCAATTAATTCAGACCAACTTAGACAAAGTTAATTATTACAGAATCCAATTACTTGTTTAATTTCCTGGTTTCCAAAGGATACACAGCTCATGCAACCATGTTGCCTTGTCTGCTGGTCACTCCAGTAATTTCTTAAAACACTGGCTGGTTTTAACCAAAAAGGCAAACAGGTACAGGGCTCACGGGTACCATTTTCCAACATGCATGTGAAACTCAGTGTATGGGTGGAGGAAAGAAATCCAGACCCGCCAAGGGACAGGTGCTTATAGTTGAGCCTTTTACCATTTTGACAGGCACTGACAATTGACTCTGTCACATATTTTTGCTGCGCACCAGGGCATGGATGTAGATGTGTGTGATGCAGTGGGATATGTAGAGCACTGAAATGCTGAGGTTCATATGAAATAAAGTGGAAAGGTGGTTGCTACACACACAGATAGTAGCTGAAGCATAAAAGGGGGACATACAGTAAGCATGGTGCAGTGCTGGTGCCTGTGGTGCAGTTCAGGCACAGCTTCCTGCCCATTGAACTAATCTCAGGGCTTTATAGGCATAATGGCACAGAGTAATGGCAGAAAGGGTCTGAAGGATGGAAATCGTGCCTACTCATAATGCTGAATTTTATTCTGTTGCCTAGGTTTAGTGCTGAATTGCGGAAACAGCAGAGGAGAGGGCTGTGATAGAGTATGCTGCATCTCCCTCTTGCTGGGCTCTAGTAGTTTTGCAGTATATTACAGTCTGAAAACTGCTGAAACCTGCCCTCTGGCCCTAAAGGGAGTATTTCTCAGCCTGAGACTGGCCAAACATAGCACATTCCACTGCGTTCCTTCCCCACTTTGGTAGATGACAGTTCCCCCCTGTAAGGGCTTTTCGTATTTGTAAAGCACCCACACAGATAATCTGTGACAAACTGGATTGTTTCTCAGATTAGAATTAGAATTTGGATTTGGATTTGGTTGTGTAGGATAAATTCTCATCATTGCATAATGAGTATAAATTCTGTATAATTTTCTTTTCATATTACCTGTACAACTTAAAGTAGTAACTCTAGCACTCTTGGATTTTCACTGATGTCATTGAGAAGGCAGGAACTTTTTCTTTCTCTTTCAAAATACTTTGAAAAAGATTTTGCCAATCTTCAGCCTTTTGAAAAGGTATATATGCTGAATATTTTTCTCTAACTGCCATAACTTTTGGGAGCCAATATTAATTGAAATTTCACACTCTTCAGTGATTCTTTTTGTGGCTTTGCAAAGGGGACGCACAATTTTAAAGCTTTATGTGAAAAAGCCGATGATACGATATCATCTGGAGATGAAAGCATTCGAAGTCCAGATTTCAAATCCCATTGCAGCAGAATATTCGCTTGTCAGATCTTGCTTGTTGTCAGTGTTGAAATGCATGTAATTTCCTGCAAGGGAGGGTTTTGGAATGTGAGACTGCAGCAGTAATGAAGGAAATTTGTACGGTGGTTGAGCTTATAGTGGGAGTGTGAGAACTCTGCATTGTAAAGTCAACACAATGCCAGCATTAGTATTCAGATGAAATTTAGGCTTCCGTGAAGAGGCTGTCATGCAGTTTGTCGAGATAAAACCTCACTGTGTTCAGGGACCCTGTGAGCGGCTCTGTGGTATTTCAGAGGTGAAGTGCAAGTACTTCTTGAAGCACCAGTGCTGTTCATCCGTGGCATGGGGGGCCCTCTTCTCTAACAGAAGAGTTTTTGGTTGTTGGTCTCTGTCTACACAGGCTCCTGCCTGTGTATTCCAAAGATAACTGAGCACTGTTTTAACTGATTTAGGCTGAGTGGTGTGATTTTAGGTTTTTAAAATCCTGTTAAAAAAGGATGAAGTAAAAAATGTTACAAAATCAGAGCTTAAAATGGATGATACTTTGCATGCTAGCATTAGTTGTTGTTGTTGCATAGTTACAGCAGCACTTTTGGGGTGCTTAAGAGTTCCAGGGCGTGGACTGGGTCCTTGTTGTGCAGGCAGTGGTAAGCCACGAATAAAAGAGGTTACAATTCACCTCTGTAGTCTTTTGTATGTGAACGTGAGTAGCCATTTTCCAGGGACTGGATTTTTCCTTGGTGTGGTGCTGTGCCCAAAGAAGGAAGGCTGTACTAGCTCAGCTAATGCAGTTATTCAATTTCCAGTACAATTGTATTACCATTGTATAACTGCATCAGAACGAATATTTTATAAAGAACATGAGCAGAGAGCAGTGTGCTCATGTCTACCACAAAGGTGGCCTGGGCTGTGATTCAAGGAGCAGCACAAGGTTGCTGGCAGGCAGGGTAGTAAAGGAAACGGGGAGACAATTCTGGGTCAGCAGCAGTCTCAAACAGCAGCCTAAACACTACCTAGTATTTGTGGTGTCGACATGGATTCTGTACTCACTTCCTGGCCTTCACTTGGCATACTGCATGTCGGAGAGACATCGATAATGCTGGAAAGTCACTTGATACTCTCTGCAATCCCTTGCTGCCTGCTTTTGATTCAGTGTCTTTGTACATCAGCCTGCTCATGCAGATGAGCCCAAGGCAAGCTTCGAAGGGAGCAGGAGGTGGAAAAAAATGGGTTTATGTCTGCTCAGAAAGAAGTCCTTCATAGCAATGGCCTCATCGTTGCTTGAGAATTGTTCTGTGGTAGGGAAATGGGAAATTTCCCCCAAACAAAAGAAGAAGCAGGGTTGCAATGATTTTAACCAAGTATCTCAGCTGAAGACCAGGGAGTTCCTATGTGGCCTCCACTGTATGGAGTTATTCTAGTAAGAGTAGGGAGGCGGTGAAATATAACAATCTCTGATCAACAGGTAAGGTCATTGTGATGTGTATGCTCTCAGGTTCTCCTGCACCATCATCCACCAGCAATCCACGGCATATGCTTTCAGTCTGGGGAAAGAACGGGTCACAAAAACTTTACTGAGTAGTGGGGAGTGGTAAAATGAAAACTAGAATACAGCCAGCTGCTAAAAATTTTGTTTCTCTAAGATTTTAGTGTTCTCTTAAAGTTCCTTCAAACTAGTGTGGAAAGAAGAACAAACAGACATAGTTCTACCCTTTTGAAAAGGTTTGATAAAAGTTTTTTACATGAGTTTGTGAATAAACTTAGGAACCACAGAGTGATAAATGAAGTCTTGTCATGGATTAAAAGCAGATGAATACATTAAAAAAAAATGGGTGCAGTAATAAACTGCCCATTGTCGTCAGGCAACTGAGCTCATGGTGCATTGTCCTGTGAGCTGAAACAATGGTAAATGTATTCATAGGTTAAATAGCCAGTAGACAAATATGCTAATGGCATATATAGAAGTAAATTTAACCTGTCAGATAAGTAATTGGGTGACAAGGCAGATTAAGCATTTCCATTCAAATTGCAACCTATTTTTTAAATAGCTGTGTGGTCTGGAGAATGGCTTCTTCTCTGGTTTATATTTGTACATAAGCAAAATCCTCAGAAAGCAGGACACTCACGGGTGGATGGGCTGGTGGGTTTTTTGGCCACTGAGACTGAGTCAGCATGCGCCTGGTCTTCCTAGAAGCTGTCAAAACAGTGGGGTTTGTCTAGTTCCTTTGTTTTGCAAGGGTTTGGATCTGACCACACTAGGCAACCTGTTTTAGCCCTCTTCAGAATCACACAAGCACTTGTGATGGGAAGCAGCAAACTGCAGGAGTACAGAGCAGGAGATGGGAGCAGGGAAAAATAAGTTATCTGACAAATGGTTAGAATTCTTTCTGTATTAATATTTTAAATTTAACAGCTGGGCAATAGCTTTCTTCTTATTGACATGACAAGTCTACTGCCTGGCCAACATTGATTAATTTAGAGAACAATTATTTTCCCATTGGCATCAACGAGATCTGACCAGGGCCCTAGATTCTTCTGTGTAGGGTTGGTGTCACATCAGATTTAATAAAGCTGGCATTTATATTCCAGGGAAGAATAGAACAGCAAGATACAGAAGATACAACACAGTCAAAAGTCAAAGAGAACAGGTAGAAACAAGAAAAGAATGGAAAGTATATAATAAAATAGAATTTAAGTAGGCCATTTTTGTAGAAAGGTGGCAAATATTTTTGAAGAGAGAAACAACCATGTACTGTGAAAAAAATGTAAAAAGCTAATTTAAAATTAGTAACATTCTTTTTAAACAAAACTTTTTTTAAAGCATATATAATGCATGCATACAAATATATATATGTCAGTAAGCATTATCTGTGACAGTTAACTGAGTGTTGTAGTTTTTTGTGTTTTCATTCAAACTGTGGGGAAGGAGAGGGAGCAATCCCAAATTTATTCTAAATAGGATGATGATAGAGATTATCACTCCCAGGAATTCAGGAGACCGGAGACATTCTTCCCCTCCCTCATGTGGGGCGTGCCATGGTGTCACATACAGGTTTCCCCCAAGATTTCTGGCATGTGCTGTGGCCAGAGCCAGACCTCCAGACAAGAGGCACCTTTGGCCTCTGCCAGTGCAGCACTTGCTTTGTTTCTGGGATAAAACTTGGGCCTGCTGAAATGTTTATGAGCCATTACTGACATAATGTGATCTAAATTAATCTTGTTTTATCTGTTCCAGTTAATGATACTTTAAAATTCGGTAGTCAGTAGAGAATAACTATGCTTTTAAGAATTTTCAATTTTACAAATGCATAACTTACAGTTTGTAATTAAAAGAAAGGCACCTTTACTTTCTATGAAATCATTTTTTGAGCCTCCCAAGATATGAATTATACTGAAAGATTGCACGTCTTATAATTAACGCTAATTTACATGCATAGTAGTGCTCTGTGCTAGTGGAATCAAATCCATTCATCCATGTGTCTCAGAATCTTTACTGCTAAGAGATAATTGAAGTTTCTCTATAATATAGATAAAAGGGATGAGTGAAAAAGCTGTCTTTGTTCCATCTTTTTGACTTACAGTCCTCCAAGTTGGTCAGTCTCTATTGTGAGGTGGTTCTGCAGCTGCTTCATTTGGTGTTGTGTCTCCATATACACTTTGACTCCCCAGGGCCATTCTTGCCATGGAGGATCACTTGTGCAATGACAGACATAAAGATACGGGTGTGTTGCATTTGCTCAAGCCACAAGGGTGGAACTGAACAGTTCACAGAGCCCCTTATGCGACAAGACCAAGCTCTGTTCTCCCCAGAATTCTTTCAACAGAAATAAGAACCCTTCAAGTGGCTTACAGATCTGAAACCTCTATATTCTGTAATTACAATATTTTTTTCTTTCATTTCTTGCTGTAGTTCACTGTGAGTTCCATCTCCTGAGTGGACTCTGAAAGTTTTATTGACTTATCAAGCTCTTATAGGTCATGATGTCAAGTGTATCCATCTTTTATAAACATTTTCAATTGTCCTGGCTTCATCTAAAAGCTGCTGTGGGAGATAATTCTTCTGAAGAGCACAAATGACTGTTCTAATAGGGGACATATATTTCAAATTCCAGGAATGTTTACTATCTGTCTAAGCAGCAAAGTTTTTCCCTTCCCACAGAAGTTGGATTGATGTCATCCTGCATGGAGCAGATGCTTTGACATTGAACTTCTCTGATTATTTGGCCATATGAGAAGCTATAGTCTGCTTTGTTCGCCAGTTGGTCATTATTCTATTGTCTTTTCTTATTCCGATGAAGAAAAATGTGAAGAAAAATGATATTTTCTTTTGCCAGTTTTTCTTTTAATTTCAGAATATAATGTTACTGAATTTTTGGCATCCTACATCCTATCACATTCCTTAGGCCAAGGACACTGAGTAGGACAGACTGCACGGGCAGGAGAATTACTGTTCTTTGTCATCAATTATAGTTCTGTTGGGGACATTGAAATTTTTCTTTGGCTTCAGAAGAACCTTTTTTATTTTGACTTTTAAAGCCATATTTATTCCAGAATGCATTTCCCACAACAGACTGTAATTTTTTTAATGTCTTTTTATTATTTTATATAAAGTGACTAGGTAGTTGGTAGCAAGTTCACTCATGAGAAAGAAATTACTAATAACTCCTATTAATTTTTTTCTCTTTCCTGTTGTGAAGCTTGTTTTGTTTCGTGATTTTTATAACAAAACTTTTAGAACATTCACTTGATTTTAAAACTTTGTGCTCAGGATCCTGTAGTGAAATATGACTTGTAATTTTTTACCTTCGTACAGCAACAAATATATTTTTTAAAGATCACGTCACTTTTGTCTATTTATGAGGACAAGTTTGTGCATTTTCTAATAAATAAAAGACCTTCCTTGTTTGTCTTTTAGCCTAATTTTTTGCCACCATCACTGAATTGGGTAGAAAGGAAGGGAGACCACTTTCTAGGTTTTATGCCAGTGTAAGATTACCTCGTCTTTCTGCTAATGTGGCTGAGAGATTTTGGCCCTTCTCTGTGACAGGAACATACTGTCCTGTCCTAATGAGAGGATTCAGGACGTAGGTATGAATGTGTCTTTGTGCATTAGTGGACATGCACACGTACAAAGACAGTATCTTCTGGCAAGGGAATTCTGTGTGATATCAGCCATCTGACCCTGTTCCATGTTGCTTTCAGCTGAAGATGCTTGGGACAGCGGAGTTAAAAAGTCTTCCAGAGTCAGCAGTTGTCAGGTGAAATGGTGTTAGAAAAACGAATAACATGCTAGAAGGAAAGCAGAATGTGAAATCGGATTATGGAGTTAACTACAGTAGCAAGTGAAGAGGCAAACAGATGACACAGGGACCATGAGAACAATGCAGCTACCACCAAAGTGAGTCCACCTTATGAAATGAATGACCGTCACTGGCTAAACTTGACCCAACTGGACTACATACAGAGAGTAAAGAGTTTATAGATGATGACATGGAACTTAACCATTGGGATGTTTTTTTTGGAAAAAATACATGAAATAAGATTACAACGTTGAGCATTCCTCAGACAATAGCTGGATAGTCTGACTCTTTCTGGGCTGCCTAGAGATTTTGAAAGCTACTACTGGGAGGCTAGGTGCTTTATGCAGCTTTAAAAAATGCAAACAATGGATTTATTTCTTCCAACTGCAATGCAGAAAACAGAGCTCTGACTTCCCACATATCCCTCCCCTCTGTTTTATCCTGCACTTCATCCTCCTTGATATTTCATTTCACTTCTACTCCCACGACTTCTCCACAACAGCCGCCAGGGCTGGGGCTCCTTTACTGCAGAGAGCAAATTTGTAAATCTTGCATGGCTTCCAAATCTCTCGCACATCAAGGCTTTCATGGCAGTCAGCTTCTTGGCTGAATTCCTCATCAGAAGGGAAGGGACCCCCAAAGTCAAGCCCAGGCCTCTGCTGAAAAATCCCATAAGCTCACTGAGCAAAACATGGTCTTTACCTTAAGGCTAGCCTCAGTTGCGTGCCAGAGGACAGGATTCTGCAGGGATATTTGCAGTCCCAAGTCTGAGTCTTCAGTGACCTTGCATTTAATTTTGACCGCTGTCATTATGGTGTTTAGCACTTTGGCAAGGAGATGAGAACACTACAGATCCATCTTGTCGTAACTGATATACACAACACACACAAGGTCGGATGCACAGTTCGTGTCAGTCAGTAATTGGTACGAAGTTACATCAGTTTAAGATTTGGCCCATAGCATTTTGGCTAATATATTTTACTAAATCCATATTCTGGGAATAACTACAGCTCACTGAACAGTTTTAAAACAGCTATAAACCTGAAGAGTGTAGTAACTGCAGTGATGGCTTCAATAAAAATATGTTCTGTGCCAGATTATGAATCCAGTCATGCTAGTATAAAGCCAGAATAATTCTGTTGATGTCATTGGAGTTATTTTGGCATTACATTATCATGACACAGATCAAACCTTAGCTCACAAGTGGCTCCATATTGCTTTGAAATTTTTATGGATTCCCTTTTGTCTCGCCTGCTCTCTGTATATCGTGTTCGTTTGGTTTGGCTTAAGAAAGTATTTCAGGATTTATCTGCAGCCCTTCCCTATTTTTTTTGGTCTGAAGTTAGTTGTAGAGGGTTTTGTTTTGCTCTGAAAGCAAAAACGGAACATCAAACAAGCGGCCATTCTTTTCTTTCTATTTTATGAGCTAGCAGCCAACAGCTCCTATTCTTTGGATTGCTGAAGGGCTTTTAAAATTTTATCTTTTTCAAGTTGAAAGGCATTGCAAAGTGAACATCATTTTGTCTGTTTTCATCCCAGCAAGAAGAATCTGAGGGCTGTGCAAGCTAGAATTTGCAGGCAGGTTAAATACTGGAGGCCTGCAAGACTGGAGTCTTTCAACTCCTGTAGCTGTCAGAAGTAATTCTGGCCAGAGACGTTGCAGCTTTGTATTCAGCATAATTAAAGCAACCACTTGGAATTGTTTGTATGTAACGAACAAAACAATAGGCATTGAGATTTTATTATTGAAATCAGCTGCAGGAGAGGAAGTCCTGTAGCCAGGGGTTAGTTAGTAAATCCTGCTTGGGACATTTTAGTACTGCAACTCAAATTCTCATGATCTTTTCTGTGAGGCTGGAAGCTGGTTTTGCACTGTCTTCTACCTTTTCTATCCCATTCTTCCCTCAAGTATTAAATCTGTGAACCCAAATTCAGAAATATTGGAGGTCTCACTGTGACCCCACATCTATCTGTGAGAATATAAGAGCTTGCATATACCACTCTTGTAAATTTGATGGGCTGAGCATTTTAAAACCAGCTAGGGGAAGCTATAGCTGGAATTCATTGTGGAAACTCTTGCTAACTTCAGTGGGGTTGGATGTGCATATTTCAGTGGGCTGCAGTTGTTTATGATTAAATTCTTCCTGCTTAGCTGTGACACTACTACACCAGCCAGACATTCATGTTGCTTGCTCTGAGGTGGGAAGAACAAGGAAGAAGAGTGAGTGCGTCAGGCAACTCAACAGAACTGCAAATTTAGAATGTCAGTAGGGAAAGGTTGATTTCTCTAGAGATCTTCATGTGGAGTTATGCGCTGTGATTCTGCTATTTAACTTCAGTGCCTTTGCCTTTGCACTGACTGTACAGAGTCTGTGAACTCCTTCCATGTTAAGACTGCATTGCTTGATATGGTTCTCCAATGGGCACCTCCTTTCCCCTTAAATCCAATATTTGGCTGTCTGAGTGGAAAGGCTGAGGAGCCAAAAGGAATTGTGAGTTGTCTCCATCTCCCTGGTACCCACACTACAGAACCTCCTTCTGAGGAGACTTCGGAGCAATATGAAATGTCAGTTCCCAACTTCAGCAGAGCAATTACAGCACTTCTCAGAGCACTTAATCAAAGAGTTGATGGCTTTACTCAGCCCCTCTGCTCTGGAGTGTCTCCTAATGACAAGGTAATAGGATATCCTGGGCAAAAACACTGTTCCTTTTGAAATGTTGGCTGTGTCTATACTGCTAATTAGAAGGTGAGGGACTGGTCCCTGGCCCTGAGACCAACAGTGCCTGTCTTGTACCCCTTATAGCAGATAAGACGTAGAGAAAACTAGTCAGAGCACTGAAACCTAGAGCCAGGGAGTGAACTAACAGCTACACGGTGTTATGAAGGTTAAGTCTGTTGTGCTAAAGAGGAGTCAGGAGAGTAGTCCTTGACCCATGGGCCAAGATGCACAGTCTGGCTTGTGTCCATGCTGCTTAGGGTAAAGCTTCTTTTGGAGCAGGTTGGCCACATCCACACTACATATCATGTGACTTTAGCTGTTTTCTGATTCCTGGGTGATGCTGCTGTGACCACACTCTGTAATGATACTTCTGTGTGTTTTTCCAGTTAAGAGCAGGATCTTATTAATATATAAAAATACAAAATGGGAGATTGTAAAGAAGACAGAGCTTAACTCTTCTCAAGCATCTACTTGAGCATAAGAAACACCCTTCTACTGTAAAGGTGATTGAAGACTGGAAGAGGTTGCCCAGAGAGGTTGTGGAGTCTCCATCTTTGGAGATATTCAAAACCATCTGGCCATGGCCCTCAGCAACCAGCTCTGGCTGACTCTGCTCTGAGCAGGGGGTTGCACTAGACAATCTCCAGAGGTGCCTTAAAACCTCAGCAGTGCTGTGATTCTGTGACTGCAAGAGAGAGTGCCTATTACCACCTCGGAAGAGAGATTTTTGGGCATCCATGGCTGACTGAGGTTCAGAATTTGGGGTAGTTTCCAACCAACCAGTGATGTGCCTAATGTTTTATGTTCCAAACATTAAGCAAGCCAAGAAAGGAGGCAGGGGGCTGTTTACTTGGGACTTCAATGGATTTTATCTCCCCATATCTCGTTTCAGATGAGTTATCTCTTTAGGCTAGGCCAGGTTATATCACTGCACTTTCTGCTTTGTTGTATTTGGGCTATTTTTAGAGTACTAATGAACTTGAGCAAAGATGGCAGAGCTATAGCTAGAGAAACTGTGGCCTGCTCTCTAGCCCTGCTTGCTGTTGCAGGTTCCTGTACTCATGGCTGGGCTGCCCCACAGCTCTCCCTACACTGTCTCTACTCTCACACCCATATTTCTTCGGGATTTCTATAGCATTAAAATTTTAGCACCAGCTTTGTTTAAGGGGGGGCATAATCTGTTGGACAACTGGTTTTTTTCCTGCCATTTCAAGATTAGATTACCCATCTCTTCCCAAACTTTGTCCACAGATGTTGTTGTTGTATTTATGCATGCAATTTTCCTTTGTCTCACTCTCTCACCTCCTGCCATTTTGGGGTTTTGGCTGCCTATTCTGAACTGAATTCTCAGCATGCATTTTGTAAGCATATGTGGTACCGCCGAAGAAGCAGGGGTAGGGAGAGGTGCTTCTGGCAGTTTAGAATGGATCCTGCAAGCTTGGCATCTGTGTTGTTTCTAAATGGATGTGATGTTGTAATGACGCTTTAAATTAATGTGAAATCAGGTTATTGACATCTGTTTCAGGACTTGATGATGCTTCCATACCTGCTTTGATGTTTCATTTTCTCTGTGTTTTTTTTCAGGCCCTGCAGTTAAAAGAAAGTAGTAATAGCAGTGGGGAAAGGAGAAGCTTGTAAAATGATCTTAAATCAAAAGCTAAGAAATTAACTATTACAATGCCAAAACTGCAGCTGTTAGTAACAAAATTCAGTATACCATTCCAGTTGGCTAAAATTGTGCAACTTAACCCAGTTTATTATTCAGATGCCTTGTTTACAATGCTGAAGTTTAATGAAAACACATTTGGTTTAGTTCCATCTCTTCTTCTCTCTTGTCCTCAGGAGGAAATATGAGGCAAGGAGCTCCCATTTCCCCTCTGTGGCAAATGTCCCATGGGCTAAGCAGGGGAGTTACAAAGCAGGAGCTTCCCTCCTAGCTGAATTGGCAGGACTCAACATAATCGTTTAAGCATGAACCAGACTGGTTTTCTCTCCACTTACATAAATCCATAATACTTAAATCCATAGTCCTTCACTGTTGAATTACTGCCAGTGGTTTCCAAATACCAACTCTTTATTAAATAAACAGGGATCAGATGACACACATTAGAGTGCAGATGACCAGTGCTACTACAGATTGTTTCTATCTGAAAAACATAGATTTGTAAGAGGATGCTGAATGCATGCAAGAAAGGATTACCAGGGACAGATGGTCGTGCTCATTTATAGTGGTAAAGATGTAATAGTATTAACAAGTGAAGGATCTGATGTTGCACATAAGGAAAGTGAAACCCATCACATGGAGATGCAGGAGAGAAAGTCACTGAAACGAACAACTGGCAGTATTTGCCTGCCTAGTTTATTGTCAGCTACATTAGTGAAGGTGCTTGAGCTATTCCCACATGAACTAGCATTTTAACCCATCTTTTATCACTGCCTTGAGCCCAAGCTGGGGAGGAGAAGGAGGAATAAAAGAGTCTAACATCATGTCAGTAGGGAATCTCACAAGTCCACCTGCACTGCCCACACTCTGCCATCATCTTGTGTTCCGTGGTCTACATGAAGGCCAGTGTGTTTCACAGAAATTTTAAAGCGCTAGTCAGGCTGCCAGTCCCACTCTTCCACAGCATCATCACCCTTAATCCAAAGCAACAGGTGAAAGTCTTGAGATGTGATACTTCAGTGATGCCTTGGAAAAAAGTTCCCCATGGGTTATATGCCCATGTTGGATTCCCTATTAAAGAAAACCTAAGCAACCCTAATTATACCCTCTTCAGACACTTTTATCACTTTACTTGAAATCCTTACTGTAACTGCAGAGTGTGTGAGGATTGAAAAGAAGAGTAAGAACTTTCCATGTCTATTAACGCAAACTGGAAAGTGTGGGAATTAAGGTAGTACTAACACGTGCATTTCCAAGCACATAATTGGCCACTTTGAACAGACCATCAGACTTTTCAGACTTACGATGTGCATGGAATTTATCCTGACTTGCTTATATCAAGATAGCATGACCGATGCTCTGCTCCAGAAAAATACCTGGTGACTGGTTAATTCCAGTGCAGGTGTTACAGTGGCATGTTGAGGTGGTTTCAGCTCTTTTGTTTGCATACTATGAATTATAAAGCCTGGTACTGGTTTGCATTCAAGAAATTATCTGAGTTATTGCAAAAATAATTGTTGAAACCACATTTTTCTCTGAAAATGCCATAGATAATTGAATTTTTTTTAGGAAGTCTCACTGCAACAGTCAGCTTACTGACCACAGCTCGGTGGTTGGTTTTCTTGACTATCTGGTTATTTGCCTTTGTTCACAGTTTGCTTTTTTTGTTTGTTTCTTTGTTATTAGCAGAAAGTTATATATTGAAAATTATTTCACATGATGTCTCTGTTCCCCTCAGTCCCTGAACTGTAAAATGGTGTCATGTACTGTTTTGTTCAGCTGACTAACTGCATCTACATCTATAAAATTATTCAGTCTTCAGTGGCCAGAGGCTTATCTTATTATTTTCTTCCCCTTAAATAACTCTTTAAATAAAACATTGAAAATAAAAATGCGGTTCATTGGTTATTGACTATTTTTTTAATAAACTGTTATCTTTCTGAACATAATTCACTTCTTCAAGGTTGAAATTCTGAGTGTAAATATTAGCTCGATTAATGGAAATTGTATGCATGGAACCTTAAGCACAGTGCTGGAAATCTTTCCTCTTTGTTCCCAGGTAGAGTCCCTTCTTAGTACCTCAGGCTTGTGGGGGAAGGATTTAGCCATAATGCAACTTACAGAAATATATATTTTTTCAAGGTCTCTAGAGCAGGGAGAGGGAAATAATAAATTTACAAGAACTTCAGTTTAATACTTCCATTTTTATGCTTTCCATTTGTATAATCATGTCAATTTTATAATGGCATAAAGTAGCGCTAACATTAAATCCAGCATAATCCAATTAGTATTTCACTCTGTCAGGCATAGCTTATTCTTAGATAGGAGAAAATCACCAAGTGTGCTTATTTTATGGATTTGTATGTACACTTGGTACCGTAAGTAAGCTATGCTATGATATTTGCCTTTGTTTTCTGATGTAGCTGTTACTGAGAGGCTGTCTCAGTGCTGTGATATGGAAGGAGGTAATAGTTTTAAAAGGTTATTTCATAAACTATGAAGGGGGTGCACTTGTTACAAGCAAGTTTGCCAGTGTCTCAAAACAGAGTTTTCAGAGTCAATCTTCTTCTTCAGGGGAATTTTATTTTGCCTCCACTTAGGGTGATAGCCCCTGAGCAGCATCAGCATTCATGGGGGTGCACAGATGTGTCCCCAAGGGAAATTCTATTACTGAAGCCCCTTTCCAGTGACAACTCCATATCATGAAGTGCAAGCTGTGATGGTGATGTAAGCTTGGTTTATTACTCATCGCTGTTGCCAACATGTGTTTGTAACAATTCTCCTCAGATGTCAGATGAATTAGACAATATATGAATTTTGTGTCACAACTGCAGGTGAGGAGAGTAAGCTGTAACCATCACAACACCACAGCTTCTAAAGGTAACACCTCCACTCCACCAGTAGTTTTTCCAGTGCTGTAAGTTTGTTTTCTTTCCATGTTAGGACTGGAAGAAGGCAGCTGCTTTTGGTATTTTTCAGGCTCTAAATTTGCCTCTTTCCTCCTTTGATGTGAGATGGACATTGTTCCTTCCATATATTGTGTTTACTTAGAGACTTACAAGGCATTCCTAGGAAATTATGTGTTGTGGTGCTGCACCTCCAAAGGCCTGGGATCAGCAGACTGTACCATTGCGGTCTGAGCTAGTGAGCAGGAAGAGACCTTCTGTCTGCCTTTGAAGGCAACGAGAACTGGTAGAGGGGAAACTTAAGACTGGTTATGGCTCAGTAGGTCAAGGTAGTGCAGCCACCATGGAAACAAATCAGAAGTCCAAGAACATAGCACTGACACTTAAGGCAAAGTGGGTTAATGTTTATTTTTAAACTCAGGCATCCAGTGTTCCAAATTCCCTAAACAAGTTTGCCTCCGTTACAGAAGGACGACTGGTAAAATTATTTTTTATCTTGTGACCAAAGTTTGAATCTTGAAAGTCACAAAGGGTTTCCGCGCATAACTTAGATCTCCAAGGTTCAGCACCTTCCCTAGCCTGAAGGGCCACAAAGTTTTCCTGTTGCATCCAACCCTGCTGCTGGGTTGCACTTCAGACACCAGGACTATGGATCAGACTCCACACTCCAGCTTTCAATGAGGATACCCACAAAGCACCACCATCACCCCTCCAGAGTTAGCTTTAGCCTCATTTTCCCTGAAAATATGCCTGGCCTTTTCAAGTAGTCTTCTCTCCCTGCCCATTCCTTCAGTGCTGGGAGCGTTATTGATTATTGGCAATTAGAGAGGCTGCCCTTCAGGGTTAATTTCCTGGATTAAGTAAACAATTCCCCACGTCAAGTTTTCCAAAAGTTGGGGCTTTTTCTGAGAGAGCAGCTCAGTTTCCCTTCTAGTTTTTCCTTCCTGCTTCTCTTTGGCCCATAACCACCTCCCTGGCAGCACCTGCAACATGAGGGCAATTCAGAAAGACATGTAATGGCCTTATGCTATGGCTACTGGTAGCTCTCGGAAGGTGGAAGAGATGCAGATCTGCTGCCTCTCAGCCCTGTAAAAGGATGAGGATAAGGCCAGTAGGATGTGCTGCAGGAACTGAGAGGCTATGGGAAGGTTACACAATATGGTAATATTAATACAGATTTGCGAGGAATCCCCAAATGGCAGATTAACTGACAAATTGTGATGCTGTGCCTATGCATGATGGTATCTGGGAAAAATGCAGCGACGCCAGCTAATTAAAGTACTAACCTGGAGTTTCTCTACATAACTTTGCTTTTTTTATCCTCTTCTTTTTCATCCTCCTTTTTATTTCCTTCCTTGCCCTTCATTTTCCCTCTTTATTAATTATAAAATTCCCTTTTATCATTTTCTTCCCACCTAGCGTCTTTCATTTCTCCTTTTCTCCTAGCCCTTCTGTGCCCCATATTGCATTTCCCCTTCTGTTAATCAGTCCTTCCCCGGATCCCGACATCTCATGGGAACCATCGTTCAAGGGCTTTAAGGCTGATTTTACCACTTTTCCTCTCTTGTTCTTTTCTTATCTGGCTCACAGGGGTAGAGACTGTTGGTCTGAGTGACAGAGTGTTCCTGTTGTGGCTGTTTCTGGTGGAAAAATGAACTTCCTGAAGGTCCCTGAAGGCACCTTACCAAGGTCCAGCTGAATACCTGCAGTGTTTCACACACAGATTAGGCACTTCACAGAAAAGCTATTTCAATGCAGTCACAATGTAATGTTTCTGTATAAGGTGGGAATGATGGTGCTGCAGGGGGGACAGAGAGGGAGAAGAATTAAGCAGGCTTTCCAAGTGTATCATCACAAAAATACTCAGTTAACCAAGGAGAGGAAAGCACTGCCGCACCTTTCATAGGTATTAGCAATAGTGTTCCTGGAGTTGTTGGTTTGGACTTTCAGCTATGACAGGCCAGCTGTTAAGTCATTTGCTGGCACTAATTACTGCAAGACTTAAGCTAATCTTGTTTCTGAAGAAGCCCAGCTCCATTTTTGTCCCTCCAGCCAGTGTCAGGGAGGGCTCAGTGCTGCCAGGACATGTCTCTGAGCCAGCCCTGTAGCTCCGGTGCTCCCACCAGCTCTTCCACTGCACGGCCCACATGGATGGGACTCCAAAGAGGCTGGAGGGACCTTGGCAGAGCTGCTCTCTGCTCACCAGCCTGAGCTTGGCGAGAGCCCCTGTAAACCCGGGGCAGCCCAGACTTATCGCTGCCTCCCCAGGTGCAAGTGTTCAGGGGCAGAGGGAAAGAATAGGCTTTTTTTCAGATCAGGAATTACTCATTACATCTGGGAGCTCTCTAATGACACGTTCTTCTAGAAGACTGTCCCTGTCAAAAGCAAGCTTATTACCAGTTCACTTTATTCTCTCCTATTAGGAAGAACCACAGAACAGCTGAGTTCGACATCATTGGGCAATACCCAAAGAATGAAATTATTTAGAATTAGAAAGCCTATTCTCCTCTGAAAAGGTTTCCTTCTAAATTCAAAGATAAATTTAAGGCAATCTTAACACAGCAGGAGCTGCCAGACAACAACCAGAGGATGACCTCTGGATGTTTGAGCCAGAGCCCCCTCCACCAGCTGCCTGTGGTACCCCCCTGGCAGTGATGCTGCAGGGTGTCAGGGCTCCCCAAAGCATGGGCCACAGCCTGCAAGAGGATCACATCCCACACAAACAGTCAGAGGCTTCACAGTGTTCTGGAAGCTAATAACCATTTATGAAGTCAGAAGGTTTTAAAGCTTTTAAACTCTAATTTAATTTCACTTTCAATCAAGTTGTGTCAAATTTAGCTTAAGATTAGGTGACAGGTAGTCAGGCTGAACGACTGCTCTGTACCTCCTGTTTTTGCTTTCCTGCAGGCCCTACATGGATAGAATTATGTTGTTTTTAATTTTCATAAAGGTAGGGGTGAGTGTGCTCAGAAGAAAATATCTGCATTCCCCAAAGCCTTTATTATGCAAGTAAGCAAACAACACCAGTGTAAAATGGCACTGTGTGACATTTGCAGCACTAAATATCCAGTTGTGCTTTGCACAGAAAATGTTTCTTTTTCTTGATGCATAGCGTGATTTCTGAGTTATTTTATGGCTTTTCCTGGGACTAGAGAAAGGATGTTGGGGATGATAGAGAAACTGGAAACTCTTTGAGGTTCAGATGGGCATGTATAAATCATGTGTTTGATCCTGAGTCAATCCCCCAGAAATTATTTTCCCGTAGGCTAGACTGACGGACAACTCTGTCTACTTTTTGATTTTTTTTTGTTTCTTCCTTCTGCAATGTGGGTTGTAACCAGCTTCCTAGGATTCTCTGAACATTTTTACTGAGTAAACTTAGTGTCTTGCCCTCAGATATATCTCTGCTTTCTTCCTCTGGCACGCTATTTTGTACGGTTTTTCAATCTGTTGTACTCAAAGCATTAAACGAAGCATTGACAAGCATTTTGTGGTTTATGGCTTGGTAAGTGTAGGAGGTGGGTGTACGTTGGACTCCTCCAGGCAGAAATGTCCATAGCATGACTGCTGGTGGTTGCTGGGGACTGACGTGACTGGTCTCTCCCTCTAGCCTCCCCCACAAATGTTTACTTTCTTATAAGAACCTTATAGAAAAATTATTTTAATAATGTCTTACAGAGTTCTACTTTTACATTTCAGAGAGTTCAGACTGTTGCCCCCATTCTTGGAGCTACCATTTTAAAACAAAAAATGCTATATCTTTCATAATTCTAGGTAGGGTTTAATCATAGCCCTTTTTAGATCTTTTTTACTCCTGTTCCAGAGGAGAGACTGTTTTACACACAACTTATGATGGGGTTTTTTTGGCATTTAAGCATTTTTTTTGCCTTAGTTTTAAAGGGTATCTTACTGTGTGGTTTCTCTTGCTAGGTGCTTTCATTCACACCTTCTTTCTTTGTCTGATAATTAAGCGTCTCAAGCTAGTAGCAACTCCCAGGCTGTCTCTCTGCCTAAGTGAGCTATCCTGAGAGGAAGCGTAGAGTTAAACAGAAACAACTCTGTTCTTTTCACTCCTGTGATCTTACATTGATTCACCAGTTATTATTTCCTCTTGTCAAATGAAGCAATAGCAAAGCTTTGAAATGACGTTGCAGCTTTTCCAAAGGACAATTTTGCTCTCCTCTCGCCTCCTTCTGCCTTCCCCTGTATATTTGATAGTACATCAGCTTCCTCTTGAAATGATCCCCAGTAGAGCACTTCAGCTATTTCAAATGGGGTTTTCCTGAAGGTATTTTTTAAAAACTAGCTTCTACAGCAGACTTTGGTTATAATGAAGAACAATAAAAAGAAATCCTTCTGCCTTGGAAAGCCAGTCTTGTACGCGCTAATGCATGTGGTGAACTCTGTGCCTGGAATATCCCCACTGGATTCAGTCAGTGGTATTGTTTGCGCACACAGAGTTAAGCACCTCTGTAAGTGCTTGCAAGGTGATAGCTTTAAATCTCAGTAGAAGCTAAAAAGAAATGCACTGAAGTGCAGGAGGGACTAAACCAAGGCAACTCACATTCGTTGTCTTTTATTTTACTATTATCTGTGTTTCTAAAGTGGCTGTTCTTTAACAACACATTTAATGAAGAGAACAGCCAAAAGAATTTCTTCACTCCAATACTTGTCATCACTTTTATCTAGGCAGGATATTCAGGAAACTTGTGGTCTGGGCAATTTCCCAATGATACTGAGTGAATATCTAATATGACAGAAGATACCAAGGGCTACAGGACTTAGTCCTAGCACAGTTTTTCAGATTAATAAATGACATAACCAAAACCCCTCCAGAGTTAGTTTCTCACTGTTACTGGAGGATCGAATTTGGGCTTTGTCTGCTCCAGTGTTTCTCGTTATGTAATTGCATAGGACATCACAGAGCAATAGTCTTTTGACTTGATAGAATTTTTGAATGCTTATGGGTTTAAACAAAAGGACCAGATAAAGACTATATCAGCAGCCTACAGTGCAGAGATCTCGGGTGAGGTGCTGTCATTGATACCTTTGCCTCACAGGAGAAGTTACTTGATATGGAGTTGTTTGCAGCATGCGAGTAGAGCCAGAGCAATCTATCTTGGTGGCCCATGTCTTCAATAAGTCAATAAAAATCCTGGCATGCCCGCATATATTCAGTCAAGTTCGCTATTTTTACAGCTGTTCTGTACAAAGTTTTGTGGTGAACTGAACAATTACTTAGGACGCAATAGGCTATTCACAATATCACAGGACTTTCCTGGGTGCATTAGTAATACTAGTGCACCACACCAATCCAGAACAGCTGAAAAAAAGGATGCTTGGAAAGCTGGAAAGATTTTTGTTTACAGTAACACACAGTATCAATGAATTGTGCAATGGGAAAGTAAGTGTGGATCTTTCTGGGTGCTGAATGATGCAGAGGAGAAATGACACCTCTCAGAGCTTTTGTTGCAGGCTCTGAGCATCTTTTGGTTTTAACATTTTCAGTTGCTGTTTTTTAAGATGTGTCTGTAAACAAAGGACTTCTAGAAAACATTTTCAAGGGTAGACTGAAAAAGGATGGAAGACATTATGAAGCAAAAGTTAACAGCTTCCTAAGTATAACAATATAAGCAAGTTAATAAATATTGAGTGGTAGGGCATAAAATTCCTTTCAAATTTATTAAGAAAACAATATATTGTACAAAATTGTATAAGAGATGACCTTTCTCCCTTTAAAAGCCTCAGCAATTTCTCTTTAATGGCAACATAGTATTTGGAAATACTGTTTCCTAAATAAACAATGTCATATTGCTTAACTTAAGGAAATGCACTTCGGTAGCAAGAGTTTCAGCACTTGTTTTTCTCCCTTCTCTTTCTCTAGGACAGTTACACTGCCTTTAATGAGTTAGCCTGCCCTCAGTTGTGATGGAGAAGGAGGCAAGCCAACTTGAGAAGGACCATGTTCATAGTGTATATGAGAAAATTGCACCTTACTTCAATGATGCACGCTACAAGGCATGGCCAAAGGTGCAGCAGTTCATTTCAGAGCAGGAACCAGGCAGCCTGATTGCTGATGTTGGTGAGTGTTTATCACATTGCTAATGACAGCCTAATTATGTCCTCTCTTTCTTCGCGCACTATCAAGCAGTATTTGTGGCAGAAGAGTTTGGAGCTTGTAAATCAAACCTAGGGAATCAAAATGGCCAGACTACTTCGCCCCACCATTCATAGGTATATGAAGAAAGTTTGACTTTTCCCAATATTCAGTAGGTCAACTAAACTGAAGCACTAAACTTTATTAAGTTTATTAAGATGAATTTATTAAGATGTCCTTAGTGGGTGCTAATGCTGTGTATTGGTAGAATAATTCTGGAATGCGAAATCCTGTTTAGCTCTTACAGCATGTATTGTGAGTGGCCAATTTAAAGAAAGTATGATAACACTGTCTTGAGTGCTTTGGGGAACAATGTGTGACAGTTTTTATTTCCCCGAAGGTTTGAAAATGTCTGAATGATACGAGGAAAGCTTCTGTACTGGCTTCAGCACCTGCACCAGAAGTGGATACATGCTGGTTGCCCAGATGAGATCTTGGCATAAGTCATCATTTCTACATGTTTGGGCTAGACTTCTAAATAGCTCTTTGGACCTGTTATCTTTTCCAGCAACACATATGTGTAGTCTCTTTACTATAACATGGGTATGTTTGCAAAAGAGAAAACTACCAAGAGTTGGGCTAATCACAGTAACATTTTAGGTGTCATTCAAACTTTACCATATACTTTTCCCAGTTTGTCATAGTCTGAATGCTGAGAACTCTATTCCTACCAGATCTTGGCAGATTTTGCAGTGTTTTCAATATGAAAAAATAAAACATGTAGAAAGAACTAGAACATTGAATTCTTACCAGTGTCACAGACTTTGAACTTCACTAACACTGCAATTAAGCTCAGGCTTGGTTCCTGGGCTTTGGCCTGCAGAGGCTGCTGGCATGCTGTTGTGGTATCCATGGCCAGAGACAAGTTTCCTGTGAAACACAAATGCCAAGAGTGATGCTACCATGCTGGAGTGGAGTCTACCTGCAGGGCTTGCCTCCACCCCTCCATCCCTGGGAAGCAACCTCTGGTGTTGGGTTAGAGGAAATGTATTTAGTAGCTGTTGTTTGGCTTATACCGGAGCCTTTCCATCCAAAAGTGAAAGCCAGAAGAAGTCCTGTAGTTATCTTCCAGCTGGAGCTCCAGGGTAGTCCTCTGTCTGTTCTTTCTGCTTGGAAAAGAGAGTCTTATATTAGCCAAGTGCTAGCACTCTTTCACAGCACCTCTTCTCGGCTGGTGCTGAAGTCAGGCATGGGAAGGACAGAGACAGCTCTAGTTTTTCTCTGGATATCTTTCCTTCATTCCTGGAAGATGGGATCAGCAGTTAGTATTAGACAAGCAGTCAGGAGCAGACTTCTATCTACAGCTTAGCAATGATTCATCTCCCATTCAAATGGCAACAGATTCATGGGGCTGCGAGCTTCCTTACTGAACATAAAAACCCACACAGGGTTTCAGAATAGGTGCTGTGAGATGGCTATAACCTAAATACAGGGACTTAAATATTTGGAAGGCTTCAAAATAACTATAATTTTTAGAAAAAGCATTAGACCAAAAATCTGGGCTCTGACCCAAGCTTTATGTTTGATGTAAGTGTATCCATAAACAGGATGTGAACTAAGGTCTTCACAAGGTATGGGGTATTATGCTGACTTGAAGCATTTACCTCCCGGATCTTAATATGAACTGTGATTTTTATGATGCAAGTGAGAAGGCAAGTTTTTAAAATTAATAATCTACTTTAAAATGCACTTTGTGTTAAGGTCCAGACAATTCTGCAAACAAATTGTCAAAAAATTAGATAAAATCCATTTTACTGCTGGTATTAAAATCATTCTTACCTAAAGATGTCTGCCTATATTCAGCATGAGAAGTATTTCAATTTGGGAAGATGTAAATTTCCTTGTTGCAAGCTCCATTATGAAAAGGAAGCTGCGTGGAGATACCAGAAAAAGAAACTCTGCTGTTGCCATGGTGACAGCAATTAGCAGCAGTTAAAACAACAAACAATGGACTTAATGGTTTGGTCTAATAGTGACTTAATTACTTAGCAGTCTAGTTTGTCTATCAGCATTTCAATAAACAGGAAGAATTCAGTGCTCTGCTCCCACTACATGGTGCTTGCACTTAGCATTTTGAGTCTATTACAAGCGGAACTGCAGTAGCATCATTACCATAAATATTTTTTATTCCGTATATGGTGGGAAGGCCAAGGTAAATACTCTCTAGCAATCCCAGTTGAACACCTCCTGTCATGCAGCAGAGAGCCTGCTAGACAGGAAGGATCTGTCTGTGCTCATTGTACTGAGATGGTAAAAAATAACACGAGTTCCACTACAACTGTATCTATTTCCTTCAAAATGGATGGAGAATTTCAAGTTATTAGGCCATTCAAGGACGTACATCATGGCTTATATCAGGAATACATTTTCTTTTGTACAGACACCAAATGTCCACCTTTCTTTCATTTCCTCATTATTTCTTCAGGCTGCGGAAATGGCAAATACCTTCACATCAACTCTCAAGTCTATAAACTGGGTTGCGACTGCTGTTTCCCATTGGTAGAATCAGCACGAAGTGAAGGCCATGAAGTAATGGTATGCCACGGCTTGTGTCTGCCCTATCGAAATGAGTGCTTTGATGCTGTTCTGTCCATCGCTGGTGAGTTCTGCATGCTGCCAGTGTCTACAGGCCAGGCCTTTAAAGAGTCTGAACCACTGAAGCTGGCATTGCAGTCTCTTCTAGGTTTGTATTTTTTCAGTGACCAAAAGATTATTTTGGGTTGCTTAGACCAGATAAAACTATATGAACACAAGAAATGTATACTATTACAAACTCAGTGAAAAACTGCAAAATGGGTAAGTGACACAGATGTGAGCTGAGTTTTATTCTAGTGCAAGCAGAGCTAAACTACAGTGTGCAAAATGGGGGAGGAGAGCCTCATTTGGGCCTTATCGCATGGCAGAAATTTGAAATGTTGGCTCTGTCAGGAAGAAGATAAAACAGAACTGGCTTAGGAACACTGAGCATATTTGAAGCTCAGTATTAAATCGTTCTGCACCATTCCAGACACTGGTTTTTACTCCCATGCTCCATGCTTTGTCAGCCAACACAATCATTTTTGTACTTATGAAGAAGGATGACCATGGAACAGATCCTTCTGGAACCTATGCTAAGGCATATGAAAAACAAGGAGGTGATTGGTAACAGCCAACATGGCTTCACTAAGAGCAGATCATGCTTGACATAGTTGGTGACCTTTGCATACACTCTGCTGGATAAAACACTGGCTGGACGACTGGGCCCAAAGAGTGGTGGTAAATGAAGTTAAATTCAGTTGGTGGCTGGTCACAAGTGGTGTTCCCCAGGGCTCAGTATTCAGGCCACTTCTGTTTAATATCTTTATTAATGATCTTGACAAGAGGATTGAGAGCACCCTCGATCTTGAGGGTAGAGGGGTTCTTCAGAGTGACCTGGACAGGCTGGATCAATGGGCTGAGGCCAATAGTACGAGCTTCAACAAGGACATGTTCTGGGTCCTGCACTGGGGACAGAACAACCCTATGCAACACTACAAGCTTGGAGGAGAGTGGCTACAAGGTGCTGGAGCATGTCTAAAGAAGGGCAACAAAGCTGGTGAAGGGTCTAAAGCACAGGACTTAAGAGGAGTGGCTGAGGGAACTGGGGCTATCTCGCCTGAATAATTCAGCTCAGGGGAAACCTTATTGCTGTCTACAACT